>PVIW01007364.1:0-29135 GCA_004026585.1 Noctilio leporinus | reverse complement strand
TAAAAACAAAAACAAAAAAAAAACTTCCAGCACACAAAAGCCCTAGAGTAGATGGCTACAAAGGCCAATTGTACCAAACATTTAGACAAGAACTCCTATCCTTCTCAACCTATTCCAAAAAATCCAAGAAGAGGGAGGACTCCCAAATTCTTTCCATGAGGCCAGTACTATTCTAATTCCAAAACCAGGTCAAGACACAACAAAGAAAGAAAACTACAAGCCAATATCTCTGATAAACATAGATGCTAAAAACCTCAACAAAATATTGGCCAACTGGATCCAGCAATATATTAAAAGATCATCCACCATGATCAAGTGGGATTCATCCTAGAGATGCAAGGATGCTATAATATTTGTAAATAAATGAAAGATAAAAACCATATGATCATACCAATATATGCTGAAAAAGCATTTGATAAAATACATCATCCACTTATGATAAAAATGCTCAGCAAAGTAGGATAGAGGGAACATACCTCAACATCATAAATGCCATATATGAGAAACCCGCAACCAACATCATACTCAACCAGCAAAAACTAAAAGTTTTCCCTGTAAGATCAGGAAGAAGACAAGGCTGTCTACTCTCTCCAGTTCTATTCAACATCATTTTGTATGTTCTAGCCATAGCTATCAGAGAAGAAAAAGGAATCAAAGGCATTCTAATTGGAAAAGAGGAAGTAAAACTGTCATTATTTGCAGATGACATGATAATGGACATACAAAATCAGAAAGACTCCACCAAAAAACTACTTGACCTAATGGGCAAATTTAACAAAATAGCTGGATAGAAAGTCAATATCCAGAAATCAAAGGCATTTTTGCATACCAACAATGAAACATTACAGATAGAGGCTAGAAAACAAATCCCATTTACCATAGCAACAAGAAAAATAAAGTACTTAGGAATAAACTTAACCAAGGAGGTAAAAGACCTGTACTCAGAAAATTACAGAACACTGAAGAAAGAAATTAAGGAAGATACAAATAAATGGAAGCATTTACCATGTTCATGGATGGGAAGAATTAACATCCTTAAAATGTCTATACTACCCAAAGCAATTTATAGATTCAACACAATCTCTATTAAAATACCAATGACATATTTCACAGACCTAAAAAAAAAACTTCAAGAATGTATATGGAGCCAAAAACAACTACGAATAGCCACAGCAATCCTGGGAAAGAAGAGCAAAGTAGGAGGAATCAAAATACCAGATATCAAACTATACTACAAGGCCACTGTAATCAAAACAGCATGGTACTGGTATAATAGACATATAGATCAATGGAACAGACTAGAGAGCCCAGAAATAAACCCAGAACTCTATGGCCAATTAATATTCAACAAAGGGGGAAGAAGCATAAAATGGAGTGCAAATAGCTTCTTCAACAAATGGTGTTGGGAGACCTGGACAAGGACATGCAAAAAAATAAAGCTAGACCACCAACTTACACCATACACTGGAATAAATTCAAAATGGATAAAGAGCTTAAACATAAGCCATGAAGCCATAAAGTCCTAGAGGAAAACATAGGAAGTAAAATTTCAGATATCCCATACAGCAATATTTTCACCTATATTTCTCCTAGGGCAAAGGAAATAAAGGAACAACAACAAAAAAAAAAAAGAGAGAGAGAGAGAGAGAGAGAGAGAGAGAGAGACTGCATCAAACTGAAAAGTTTCTGCTCAGCTAAAAAAAAAAAAAGCAGCAAAATTAAAAGGGAACCAACTGTATGGGAAAATATATTTGCCAATGATACCTCAGACAAGGGTTTGATCTCCAAAATATATAAAGAACTTATACAACTCAACACCAGGGACACAGATAGCCCAATTAAAAAATGAGCATTTCCTCAAAAAACTAAAAATAGAACTGTCTTTTGATCCAGTGATTCCACTGCTAGGATTATACCCGAAGAACTCTGAAACACCCATTCAGAAGAACCTATGCAACCCAATGACTATTTACAATAGGCAAGTGCTGAAAACAACCTAAGTGCCCTTCAGTGGATGAATGGATCAAAAAAACTTTGGTACACTTACACAATGGAAAACTATGAAGTAGGAAGGAAGAAGGAATTCCTACCTTTTGCATCAACATGGATGGAACTGGAGAGTATTATGCTTAGTGATATAAGCCAGGCAGTGAAAGACAAATACCATATGATCTCACCCAATACAGCGCACTAATGAACAAAACAAACAAGCTAAATAGAACCAGAGGCATGGAAACAAGGAACAAACTGACAATATGCAGAGGGGACAGGGAGAAAGAGGCAAAGAAGGAGAACAGTTTAGTGAAGGAACTAGTATGAATGACCCATGGACAGGACAACATGTGGGGATTGACTGAGGGAGAGGGGATGGGAAGGATGGGGCAGGGGAGAGCAATGGGGGAAAATGGAATAAACATAATACAACAAAAATTAAATAATATATTACAAAAAATAAAAGATTCCATAAGTTTACAAAAGTCTGGTGAGCTTAGACATTATGTATGAACAAATACAGGACCCTTCACTCAAAATAGGCCATCACCCACTGCTGGGTTGAAATAGATCCCCCAAAAAACTTACTCCTGGGACATGTACTTAAGTCAAAGATCTTACTTATTCCTCAGCCGATGTTAAGAGCTTGGGGTCAAGTATCATGCTACTCCCTCTGCTAAATCAGCAGCAGCAACAGCCTTACCTGTTTAAAATGGAGAATCTCAGGCCCCACCCTTCAGACCTAACTCAGAATCTGCATTTTAACCAGATACTCAGGTTATTCCTGCACGCTTCAAAGTTGAGAAGCACTGCTCTAATTCCCATCAGAGCAATATAGGCAAATACTAATGAGGCTATTTATCAAGTTAAGGTGACTTTAAAAACCCCAAGCACAGAAGGCTGAGACATTGGATCTACTGCCAAGGATTTCCACTAGCAGAAGTGTTGTCACTGCCAAGGTGGCCAATGTCCTGAACAAGGTTTCTTTTCTGTTTTCATTTTCCTTTTTTAAACCTAAGGGTAAAAAAAAAAATCAAGATTCACTTACCCATTGATGGATGTTCTAGACATAAACAGACTAAAAACTGATGACACAAAGGAATGATATAACTGGATAAATAGCCAGCCTGATTTCTCAATGCTATTGTTTAAGAAGATTTGTGTTCCTTGATCGAGGTAACTCTGAACAAACACAGCCTGGAGTGATTCACATAACTTCTCTCTGTTGCACACATACCACTGAAAAAAAGAAGAAAAATTAAAACATTCAACTTAAATGTTACCTAAGAAGTCCAAAACAAATACAAAAGACTGAGTTAAATCCAAATATTAAATCTCATAGCACTTTGAGGATATTCATCCTCCCTTATGCTCACACATATGAAGTACAGAACATTTCTTCATTGGTAATTTTTTGCATAAGTCACTTATTCTCAGGATAGAGTGGGGACGGGAGAAAGACATTCTAGTCATGTGGCTTAGTAGGCGGCAGAGCTAGGCCACAGTCCAGGTGATCTGACTCTGAACCAATACTCAGTCATGGTACCCTCTGGACCCTGAGATCTAGGAAAGCTCTGCTGGCCTCTCCTCACTGAGATGCAACATAAGAAGGCCATACCAGCATTATTAATCTTGTTCTTAGGTTTAAGAAAGGTCGCATAATGCAGTAATTTAACTCAAAACCATCAAACAAATCAATGGCAAAATAAGCAGCAAAATTTAACATTCCAGTGATCAGAATAAGCTGCCTTTCTTCCTGTATACTGTATACAGACCTTTAAAATACTAAAGTGTGTTTTACCAGGTCATGTAACATTTTACAGATAGGGAAAACTGTGCTTGAGAAAGATTAAAAAATAACTTAAGGTCACACTGCAATCAATAAAAAGACAAAGTAATAACATGCTAAGAACCAGATTTCCAGGAATAGGCTATAACCAGAATAAATTTCAGAACAAAATTTAATCCAATGTGGGCAAAATTTAATCTTCCACAATAAATGTTTTCCATTTACATTTAGTCAATGAAACGGAGAAGGGGGAAGTAGACTGCAGGATGCATCAGCTGTAGTGTCTGCCCAATAATTACATCTTGGCTCTGCCATTCTTGTACGAGTTGAGACAAGTCACTTAAATCTCTGAGCCTCCATTCATTTGTACACTAGAAATGTTAATATCCTGGTACTGAGAGAATTAAATAAGATAATGCAGGCAAATCCTCAGTATTAGGAGCAGACCCACTGGAGAACCCAATAATAACAGCAATGAGCTTCCTGTATCATGGCCTGATAAATAAGAGTAAGCCCATTAAGTACAATGGCAAAACCATAGAGTCAACCAGTTACTATTGATCCATTATCTGCTTTAAAAATCCATTTTTTTTTCCTGGATGGTGGCACAGTTGATAAGGAGCCAGCCCACGAACCCAAGGGTCACAGGTTCAATTCCCCAGCCAGGGCACCTAACCAGGTTGCAAGCCAGGTCTCCACGCAGGTCCATAGCTGGAGGCAGGTGAAAGGCAACCATACATTGATGTCTCTCTCCCTCTCTGCCTCTCTCCTTACCCCTCTCTCTAAAAATAGTAAATAAATAATTTTTTAAATCTATTTTTTCCCAATAAGGAGCCAAAAGTAACTTGTTTACCCCTGACAAATATGACCATTCACCAGTACTTGGTGTTCCACAACTTCCTGCACAATTGGTAGACCAATTTTCTAGTCATCTTAAGCTTATAAGTATTGGGGAAAATCTTGGGTAGTTATAAACCAATACAAACAAGCAAACAGGCACATTAAAATTTCAAAGATTGACTAATCTTTATACAAACCCTGTACCCTTAACTAGATAAACCAAATCTTTCCAATTGTTTATTTCCAATTGTTGATTGGTTTGTGTTAATTTACCATTTAAACACTGTTACCAAACTGCTTGAACTTGAAGACTAGTTTTCTTTTCACAACTCTATATGACAAGCTCTGAAGCTTCTTACACTCACTGTCTATACTTTTCCTTGTTCTAAAATTATTCATCATGGCCCTGGTTGGTGGCTCTGTGGATAGGCACCAGCCTGCAAACCCAAAGGTCTCTGGTTCCATTCCCAACCAGGGCACATAACCAGGTTGCAAGCCAGGTCCCCAGCCAGGTCCTTAGCTGGAAGCAGGTGAAAGGCAACCATACATTGATGTTTCTCTCCCTCTCTGCCTCTCTCCCTTCCCCTCTCTCTGGAAATAATAAATAAAATCTTTAAAAAATAATAAATAAATATAAAAATATTCATCATTAACCATTAACTAGTTCTTAATACTCATTGTCCCTCAAGGTATGCCCAGTGCAGGTATAAGCCATTTTTTATACTTAGGACCTCCTGGTGCACATTCCAAACTTGAATACTAATGCCATTCTGACATTCATTTTTCACTTTCTGAAATGACTAATCAATATGAAAGCTACCTACTTGGTAATAGGCAAACAGGTACATTCTATTAATGTGGACAAGAAGTAACTCAGGTGAAACAGATGGGCTAAGAATTCTTGGGCATTCACTTGTCAATGGAAAACTAGAACAATGGACTCAGACTTCCAGAGCTAAGCAATATGTGGCACCATTAACTGCAAACATTGCTTTCAAACGCTAAAAGGTAAACCCA
Organism: Noctilio leporinus; assembly: GCA_004026585.1. Taxonomy (NCBI): domain Eukaryota; kingdom Metazoa; phylum Chordata; class Mammalia; order Chiroptera; family Noctilionidae; genus Noctilio; species Noctilio leporinus. The sequence continues at coordinate 23,497 of PVIW01007364.1, read as the reverse complement.
CATTTTTAACAACATTTCTCTCAATTCATCAACATTTAACAAATGGGTTGAACATTTATTGCCACGTGCACCTTTCAGAAAAGAGACTACTCACTGAATAAAATGCGCTATAGAAATAAGAGCAAAGCCCTCTCTTTAAGGTTGAAAGTCCACATTCCTCCTGACTATTAGTGTCAACAAACGTCAACTCCATGGCAGCATTCTTCATAATCACCAAATGTGGTAACAACCCAAATGGCCATCAACTGATGAACATATGAGTGTGTGCATGTGTGTGTATGTGTGTGTGTATTCATGCAATGATGCCTTTAAGCTTTGAAAACATGCTAATTAAAATAATCCAGTCACAAAAGGCTACAAACTATTATTTCATTTATATAAATTATCTAGAATAGGCTGAATCAGAGACAGAAAATAGATTGTGAGTAGGGAGGGAACCATGGGAAGTGTCTGCTGATGGGTTTCTTTTCAAAGTGATGGAACTATTCTGAAATTAGAGTGGTCATGGTTGCACAACTCTGAATGTACAGTACTAAAAACCAGTGAATTATGTATTTTAAAAGAATGGATTTTATGATACACGAAGAATATCTCAACAAAGCTGTTTATTTTTTAAAACACACACACATCTAGGAATTAAAAGTGGTTTAAAATTTTAAGTGATCAAGTAAGTTCTTTAAACGTGCAAATTTTTAGAGCAAATCTGATCATGTCAACTTTCTTCCTTCATTAAAGTCTTAGGATAAAATCCAAAATGCTCAGTCTGGCTTTTGATGCCCTGAACAATTTGTCCATTCTGCCACAGCCTCACCTCATGAGTCCCTACAAAAACCATTAACACCTGGCCACTATGTCACAAGACATAGTGGCCAGACTTCTTTTTCTGGAAGGCTCCTGTCCCACAGCTGTCTCACACAATATTTGCTGCCCCCTACATTTCTCACTCCCCCCTCCAACTCATTCCTCTTCACATGCTTAATTTGACCTGTGCCTAGTTTCTAGTCTAGGTTGGGTGGCCCCCCATCCTAATACCCTCTCATATAATCCACATGTCTCCTTGGTGACATACTTAATACTTACATGTTCAGTATCAACCTTCCCAGGCAGACAGTTTCATAAAATAGGCATTATAATTGCCTGGCACAGATTCATGTGAATAATAAATGTTCACCAGATGAATTACTGTTAAAAATCACAGGTAGTCTAATAGAATTTGGAGTTTCCAGGAAAATCCTGGAGGGAACATAAGGATAACCAGCTGTCATTGGATTTCTATCAACTTCTAAATCTCGAAGGGTTTTTCAAGGTCTTACTTAAATCCAGTTCTGCAAACAGTGGTTAAATCCATTCACCCACCACAAAGTTACATTTTCATGAGCAAGCAAAAAAGGAAGCTATTGAATGAGCACCTATCTTGTACCAGGCACCCATTTACTTCTGAATAATGCAAAGCCTTGGGGCGGGGGTAGGGGGTGGGGGAGTGGGTACCTGAGCAGCTCCAGCTGATTCAAATTCTTGTCCAAAATGCATGTTGTTTTATAGGAAGCTTCTTTTTATTTTTTATTTATTTATATTCAGGTACAGGCTATTTATTATAGCAAACCCAGGTATATCCAGATCTACTGTAGAAGTAATCAGTCTCCTGGCACTTTGAGATCATCACCAACCCCCACCATCTTTTTTTTCCCTTAAGTATATTTTATTGATTATAATGTTACAGTTGTCCCAATTCCTTTTCCCTTTGCTCCCCCTCCATCCAAGACCCCCTTCCTTCCTGCAATCCCACCCCTCTTATTCATGTCCATGGGTTGTGCACGTAAGTTCACCCTTTTCTATATTAACTTCTCCGTCTATCTTGTACCCACCAAGTATGTTTCCTAATCCCTGCACTATTTCCCATTTCTCCCCTTCCCCCTCCCAGCTAATAACCCTCCCAATGATTTCCATACTTATGATTTTGATCCTATTCTGGTTGTTTACTTAGTTTTTGTTTTAATTTTTTTTAGATTTTGTTGTAATAGTTGTTTGTTGTCATTTTAATGTTCATAATTTTGACCTTCTTTTTATTAAGTCCCTTTAACATTTCATATAATAATGCCTTGGTGATGATGAACTAACTCCTTTAGCTTTACCTTATCTGGGAAACACTTTATCTGCCTTTCCATTCTGAATGATAGCTTTGCTGGATAGAGTAATATTGGTTGTAGGTCCTTACTTTTCATCACTTTGAATACTTCTTGCCAGTCCCTTCTTTACTGCAGAGTTTCTTTTGAGAAACCAATTGAGTCTTATAGGAACTCCTTTATCAGTAACTCTTCTTTTCTCTTGCTACTTTTAAGACTATCTCTTTCTCTTGAAACTTTGGCATTTTAATTATGATGTGTCTTGGTGTGGTCCTCTTTGGGTCGAGCTTGTTTGGGACTCTCTGTGCTTCCTGGGCTTGTATGTCTATTTCCTATGTCAAATTTGGGGAGTTTTCCTTCCTTATTGCTTCACACAAGTTTTCAATTTCTTGCTCTTCCTCTTCTCCTTCTGGCACCCTTATGATTCAGATGTTGGCACATTTAAAGTCATCCTAGAGGTTCCTAAGCTTCCCCTCATTTTTTCAACCCTTGTTTCCTCATTCTGTACTGATTGACTGTTTATTTCTTATGCCCCAAAACATTTATTTGAACCCCAGTTTCCTTCCTTTCACCATTGGTTTAGTGTAGATTTTCCTTCATTTCACTTTGCATAGCCTTCATTTCTTCCTTTCTGTGTTTCTCCTATTCAAACATATCTGTCAAGTCTGTGAGTATGTTTATCATTGGCATTTTGAGCTCTGCATCTGTTAGGTTTGCTATCTCCTTATCACTTAGTTATCCATCTGCAATCTTGATCTGTTTCCTTTTTTGGGCCATAGTTCTCAGTCTCCTCAACTTGACAAGTTCCTGTAGTTGCCTCTGTTTCTTAAGTAGAGCTGTCACATCTGTTACATTGAAAGGGGTGGAGCCTTAGGTATTCTTCAGTGCAGGGTGACCTGTTTAACCACGTTGTGGCACTGTATGTGGGGAGGGGTCTGACAGAAAACAATGCCACTTGCTCAGCATTCATCCCTTTTCCAGGCACTTGTCTCGCTTTCCATATGGGACTGGTACCTCTCTAGCTGTTGCCCTGGCCATGGTTCCCAGAGTGGGTGAGTCTGAGGACATTCTAAGATGGTGGGGGCCCTTAAACAAATGGACTCTGCTGAGACTGGCAGTTTCTTCCTCCACCCCAACCCCCACTGGTTTTCACAGTCAGAAGCAATGAGGCTTTATCCCCACCCCTACGCCCAGCGCTGGAAATGTGAGCCTCACAGTCTGGTCTGGTGCCAGAAGCACTTCCCAGGTGTCCCTACTTTTCTTTAAGGTGTGACTGCACTCTCCACCGGCTGACCAGAGCCACCGTATAGCCAAAGCTGCACTACCAAACTATGTTCGCTCTGTCCTGGCTCCACCCCTCCTAACCTATCTGGAGAAGTACTCCTTTATATCTTTGTTTGCTGGATTTCCATGCAGCTCAACTTTCTGGAACTTCTGGTAGTCTCTAATTTTTAGGTAGATGTATTCCTTCTTAGCTATGGAGGGAGACACAGTGTATCTGTATACCTATGCCTCCACCTTGGCCAGAAATCCCCTATTGTTTATATTTTTTAAGAGAATTTTTAAAAAGATTTTTGTGCACAGTAGATAAGGTGCCGGCCTGCGAACCCAAAGGTCGCTGGTTCGATTCCCCAGTCAGGGCACATAATCAGGTTGCAAGCCAGGTCTCCAGCCAGATCCATGGCTGGAGGCAGGTGAAAGGCAACCATACATTGATGTTTCTCTGTTTCTCTCCCTCTCTGCCTCTCTCCCTTTCTCTCTTTCTGGAAATAATAAATAAAATCTTTAAAAAAAAAAGATTTTTGTTCGTTTTTAGAGAGAAAAGAAGGAAGGGAGAAAGACAAGAAGAGAAACATCAATGTGTGGTTGCCTCTTGAGAACTCCCAATCAGGAACCTGGCCCACGACCCAGGCATGTACCTTGACTAGAAATTGAACCGGCAACCCTTTGGTTTTTTTCTTTTACTTGTTTATTCAATATATTTTATTGATTTTGCTATTATACTTGTCCAAATTTTCCTCTTTGCCCCCCTCCAACCAGTACCTGCCCCATTCCCTCTAGCAATTCCCCCCTTAGTTCATTCCATCTGTCAGAACCGGGAAACCTTTTATTCACCAGCCGGCACTCAATCCACTGAGCCATGCCTGCCAAGGTTATAAGGAGCTTCTTTTAAAGAAGCTTCTCTTCACCTCTACCCAATGTGTCTGCTTAAGACTGACTTTCAGGAAAAAACAAACAAACAAAAAAATAATAATAAAACAGACTATTCTGTCTAATTAAACTGGACTGGATTTGTTTAGAGAAAAAAAATAACCAAATCTAGATAGCAACTCAATTATTATAGAACAGGGTTTCTGAATACAACACTAATGACATCAGGACCCAGGTAATCCTTGTTATAAGGCTGGGCTATGCACTGGAGGGTGTTTAGCAGCAGCCCTGGCATATACCCATCAGATGCCAGTGGCACTCCCCTAGTTGTCACAACCCAAGATGCTCCAGACATTGCCAAATGCCCCTGGGAGGCAACCTGTACATAAGATTACCAAGAAAATGTCATTGTCCTGACTTTCCAATAGTGTTCCCTAACTATATAAATTTAGCATTGGTCAAGGGTACTTATGGTCCAGAGGGGTAATCAGAAACCAAGAAAAACAAGTAATGGGTTATGATGTTGGCCTGGACCATCAGGCCACCTTGCCCTTACTGTGAAATGCTGACTAGAGAGAGGGAATCATTGAGGAAGCCCCTGCAACCAATGGCAATCCCCCTGGAGTTCCCTGTGAGACAACCCAGCTTCAATGAAAAGCTGTAATGAGTTCACAGCACAGGGTGGCTTGTCTGTAGGTTCCTGTGCACTTTCAAGCAGGTGAGCTCTTTGAATGTGTGCTTCTCAAGGGCCACAAAGACAAAGATGTGCAGATAAGATCAAAGTAGTATATTCATTAAAATTTCCACAATGGAAGGACCGTGTGCCACGCTGGACTCCTCAGCTGGAGATCACAGTGTCTGAAAAAGCCTCATTTTAGCATCCTCCTTTAAAGCTCACTCACATACTGTTCAATCTAAAGAATAAGTAAAAATTTAAAATAATAAACTGTAACCAACCCAGGTATGCCGTGCAATCATCTGCTGATGCCAAGTATAGGGTAGACTGTGATAACTAAACATAACATCTTCTAAAAATGACAGCAACAAGATTGCAAAGACACTAATAATTAGTGAAACAATAAACAGCCAAATCAGGTAGATTACAGGAGTTCTGCACTTGTAATGGGTGATTTTAATCAAAGTAATGGAATATTAGGTCCTCTTAAAGATTTCATTATGCCCATGAACATCTCCTAATCTTTACATAATCTTGACTGGTGAATCACTCCTTTGAAGTAGAAATGCAATTTTCCTATAAAATAATCTTTGCTTGTTAGACTGACAGAGTTAAAAACTTTTCTGACATTATTTTTTGGAGTTCCTCAACCAGTCAAACATGAACTGTATGATATAATGATCTTTTATTCCAAAATATAAAGGATTTGAGCACAGTAGCAGAACTAGAAAATTATTTTCAAACACCAACTTCCTGATTTTTAGTAATGTGGTATAATAAATAAATATTTGGTCTTTATCCTTGGTTCCCGGCATAGAGCCCTAAAACCTCTTGAGTAATAAGAATATCTTCTGTAAGCTATTGAGATGTAGAGTGGAACTCTCAGCCCAGCCCATACCTCCAGGGAAGAATGAGGGGCTGGGAACTGGGTGCAATCACTAAAGGCCAATGATTTCAATCACACCTAACTATGAAATTGTCATATAACTCCTAAACAACAGGGTTCTGGGAACTTGTATGCTACTGAACACACTGATGTGCCAGGAGGGTGGTGCACCAGGAGAAGGCATGAAAGGACTGTGACACCCTCCCCATCCCTGGCCCTCTGCATCTCCTAAGGTTTGGCAGTGCTTGAGTTGTATCCTTTACAATAAACCAGTAAACATAAATAAACCATTTTTTAAATTCTATGTGAGTCTTTCCAGCAAATTATCTACCCTGGGGCAGGGGATCCCAGAATTTTTAGCCAAGTGGACCTTAACTGGCAGTCAGCATCTCAAGTGAGGGTAGTCCTATGGGACTGAGCCCTTCAACATGTGAACTTGATTCTAACTCCAGCTTATTATTGTAGGACATCTAGTTCATGTCAGAGAACTGGGAAATTAGTGGCTAACAGGAAAAAAAAAGCCACGGGTAAGTTTTTTTCCCCAACATTAAACTTGATGTTTAATGTAAAGCATACAAATGAGATGAAGGTCAGCACGTGGATCAGTTGTCCCACCTTTGTTTAACTCAAACTACAAACACTCCAACTAGTGGTTTCTGCACACCTCAAAGGAACTTCACCATCCATTCAGAATGGGTACGGATATGGGAGCCATTTCCTATTGAGAAGGCAGACTCACAGGTTTCCTTAGAGGGTTATCATGAAGTAGTGGAAAAAGACAGACCAGGGCTCAAACTCCAACTCTGCCACCTGTGAACTAAGATCAAGTCTCATCTCTCTTAGTTCCAACCATCTATCTGTAAAGTGGGGGTGTACCATCTACTTCCCAGAGTTGTCATAAGGATTAGAGGGGGTAAAGTATTTAAAATACCTGGCACACAATGGTATCCCAATAACTGTACATTTCTTTCCCCTTCCTGTCCAAGATCCATAAAATTCAGTCAGAGGAAAACTAAAAGTTTAAGGGAATGCCTAAAAACCACACTTTCAGTCTGGGCTTGCAGCCATTCTCAAAAGCCATATATAACCAAAGACCTGAGGCATTCAGGGCTACTAAAAAACATCGGAAAGTCTCCACTAACAGGGCCCATGAACACAGAATCTTTTCTATACAGGATGTAGTCAGCTCAAGTCCAATGGCAGCTTAGAAACTCACATTCTAAGTTTCTGCAATGCAATCAAATCCGTGCACATGTTTTGCCAATGACACCTTTATGCATCTAAACACAGCACAGGTGTAAACAGTCAAACCATTCATTATTTCTCTACTAATGATACAAACCAATGCAACAAGCTCTTCATGTGAGATTTCAATGTGTGAAGGAACAAGACACCTTCGCATCCATGCAATGGAACAATTATACAAATTAGATTAAGTTGCTTCAGCTTTGATTTCATAAATAATTGAAACCTTCATTTCAAATACTCACCGTTAGTATTTTATAATCCTGAGGTGTGAAGAAAGCTAAACAACACTCTATTCCTGGAAGTTATCATACTTGCTTAACTCACAAACCTCAGCTAGTGTGTTTAAGTCAGTATCTATATAGAGTTGGTTTTTGAAGAACTCCTAGGGCACATGAACATCACTTTTATATCCAGCAGGAGAGAAATTCCAGTGTTCCAGGGAACAGAAGCAAACACGTGTTTAGGGTTATAAGGAAAGGAAAAGAACTCCTTTTCAAAATCTCTGGTACTCTGCTGCAGAAGCCTCCAGACTCAAAGGCAGTTCAGAGAAGGACATGAATCCATTTGCATCCATCTGTCTAGCTGGCTGACTGTCTTGAGCATTGTTAACTCATGCCTGACTTCAGTCCATCTCCACAGGTAAATGGGGAGTTAAGAGACCAAATTTATCTCTTAGCACAACCTCTGACCTTTGACTGGATGTCCAAACATTTTTCCATTTGGGAAAAAACCCAAATCATAGTAATTCCATCTTGAACCCATCATCACTTGTGGCATAGCACAGTTCTGAGCTTATATAGGGTAAAAAATAAGTCAAATATACACAGACAATTTTAGGTTACACCTTAATAATTTCAGATATTGAATATTGTCTGTGCTTGTAAAAAGCTATGTAGTAAATCATCTGGAGAAAATGTCCTGGCTTGGTTCTAGGAAGTTTTATAACAATTCTCTTTTCATTCCATCAATTAAGGCACTATTGAATGACTGTTGATACCCAGAACCTAGTTAGTGAGGCCTAAGGGTTCTTTCAAGTTTCAATAGGTCTATTCGTATAGTTGGCGTCAACTTAAAGTACTAAGTGCAACGCATAGAAAAGAGCTAGATCCAAAGGTTTTGTTATTTTCTTTTAAAGTCCCAAGTCTGACAATACAGAAAAGTGACATAACTTGTTTCTCCCTAGTGAGGCAATCTACCCACCTCACGACCTGTCATTTACAATGTGCTGATGAAGGAAACCGAAATTTTTCTCTAGGAAAAAGTCTTGTTTTCTGTAAAGGACCAGATAGTAAATATTTTAGGCTGGCAGGTCATAAAGTAGCAACTACGACTTTGCTGACATAGTCTGGAAGCACTCACAGACAACAGGTAAATGAATCTGGTGGCTCAGTTCCAACAAAACTTTATTTGTAGACACTGAAATTTGAATTTCATATAAGAAATGTTCACATGTCACAAAATATTGTATTTTTTTGCAGCCACTTAAAACTGTAATTTATCTCACATGCTGTACAAAAAAGTCAGTGAGCCCATTCTGGCCCACCAGACACATGCCTATTCTAAGGGAAGCTGGTCCCTGCTTCTCTTCCCCAAAGTGAAACAGGATCTCAGTTTTGAAGCCAGCATAGCAAACCAAGTTACTAAAATGGTGCTGATACTATAGTTTTAAAGCTGCTTTAGCACAAAGGAGCCCTGCATTTGTAGGCTACAGTAAGTAAACCCAAGTGCCAAGGTGGTGGAGAATTCTTTTAACCATAAAATCTTCCATCATAATTTCTTAATAAAATAACCATAAGGAAAGCTGTGCTAAGTATGGCACAATCAAAACCATAACCCTATTTTCATGCAACTCTAAAACAACAGAAGTGGCTGGCTATGGAAAACCCACACACCCAAATGAATATCATAAAACCTCGTGTAAATGATTTGTGTCTTCACTATGATCCAGTGTAACACAGCACCTGCTTTTCTGCACTATTATACGGAAGCTGACAGCAATGTACCGCAGATTCTGAAGGAGAGAGCTGATACATAAGGAGTGGTGAACTATTGGGCTTGGCTTTGGCTTATAGCATAATGGGAAGCAAGGGAAGTGCTGAATGTTGAGGGAAAAACGGCTGAGCAGGAGTGCTCACAGCCCTCACCCTGGGGTTGGAATATTGTAAATAAAGACCTGATTTTCTCAAAAAAAAAAAACAAAAAAAAAAAAAAAACAACCTTGTGTAATTTGATGGGGGGAGGGGGAACAACCATTTAAGTTGTTACTTCATAAGCAACAAAGTTTACAAAACAAATCCAAAATCCTGGTTGGGATAAATCCAAGATACAGGTTGGGGCAAAAGAAGGGATACAGTTGTTTATATGGAATATCAATAAGTAATAATACCAGAATAAACTATGTTTCAATAGTCACAGCTATAAACCTACTTTTGCCCCATCATGTTTAAAACAAAGAGGGCAGTCTCCTATTTCACCTAACTTCACTGTGGTTTCCTAGCACAAATATTGTTTTGTTTTGTTTTTCCTATTTAAACCTCATTTGTGGATATTTTCATAATGTGACTTTATCATCTCAAAATAATGTCTGGATTGATTATTCTAAGGAAAAGAGATAACCTCTCCCTAAATATTCAGAAATCACCAATTAGTCTTCACTTTGGAGAAATTAGCTGCCTTATTGTTAGTGCAACTGGTTGAAACACACACAAACCACACAAACACACATTCACCTAAACATGCATACATACACATTTGAATATCTTTGAAACATAATAAAGTAAATGAGGTATCTGAAACCAGTATTAATTTTCCTTAGAACTTGACAGATTCATCTTTAAAAATACACACCATTAGAAAGTAACCTCTGTGAAGAGATAGTCTAAGGTTATATCTACAGCTATAATTCTACCTAGGTTCCATAAAGTTCAAAGAGCTTAAACAGCTTTTCAATTTTAAAAATACATTCAGGCCCTGGCTGGTGGCACAGTGGATAGGGCGCTGGCCTGCGAACCCAAAGGTCACTGGTTCGATTCCCAGCCAGGGCACATAACCAGGTTGCAAGCCAGGTCTCCAGCCAGGTCCGTAGCTGGAGGCAGGTGAAAGGCAACCTGATGTTTCTCTCCCTCTCTGCCTCTCTCCCTTCCCCTTTCTCTGAAAAATAATAAATAAAATCTTTTAAAAATAAAATAAAATAAATGTCCAATTTTATGAGTATTGAAGATGTATCAAAAGCGCTGCAGAAGAGTAGTCACAAGTGTTAGAACAATCACCTACAGCTAAGAGACTCACTCACCCATAATTACATGTCAATGGAAAGAGCCCTCTTTTCACCCTATCCACACTAAATTTCCACCAACTCTGAAAATGGTGTCATTCGTTTTACACCATTATCTGTGTTCTGTATGGAAATGGACATTTTGGTAAGTGTACATTATCACCACTGACTAGCGTAATTAATCCACAGCAAAGGATGTGGTTCTACAACTTTAAATCACTGAAAATCTTCCAGCATACTCCTCACAATATCATAGGCGTTAACGAATCTCAATAGCTGTGGGATTACCAAAAGAAAAAAATAAAAAGTTGTAGAAAAAGGGCCACTTTAAATATTTGCTAAATAAGAACTAAGTGCTACTTTCCTAAATAAATTGTTTTACCTCCTTAGATAATTCTTTACTTTCATTAAAATGCATGAACTCGACCTAAGTATAAATTCGCTCAACACCTGGCATACATAAGAAAAGCAACGGAGGAAAATGAGAAATAATGAAAACAATGAAAGATTGAATAGGTAGGTAATAATTGGATTCTGTTCTTTGGACAGGCAACACTCCTGCAGAGTTCAAAAGCCTCTTTTCAATTAATTTAAACTGTAAATTACAGTCCAATCAAACATGAAATATCTCACCCTTAATTCTGCAGCTGACCTCCACATACTTCTTTAAGTAGCACAAAACTAAGCCAATCAAAAGGCCCAGCCAACCCCACTGTATCAACTACAACTCTTAGAATCCACTCCAGCCCAGGTCTGGTTTTAAAACCCTGCCAGTAAAAGTTTTCTTCCCCTCCCTTCCTACCACATCTTTCCGGTCAGACAACATCAAAGTTTGGCAATGTTCCCGTAGGTAGGACTGGAAGATTAGGCGGGGTGGAAGTGAGGGCCTGTCAAACAGTTTGTGCTTAGGACAAAGGTCACCCGAATAAGCCCATAGAATTGAGGGGCGACGCACATTTCTTTGTGATCATCTGTAGGATCTGAGGTTCAATCAGACAAAAAGAGAGGCCAGCTATCCCAGTGTCTGGAAACTGTTGGGCGTGATGGGCACCTCAGACCTGCTGCCAGACCCATGCCGACCGCTGTGGGCTGAGGTGGCCGAGCGTCTGCAGCGAAGGCCCGGGGCGCGGGAATAACGCGGGATCCGGGACGCCCACGCTCGCCCCCCCCCCCGCCCCCCGCGGGGACTTAGGAGGTCTCGGCAAGCGGGCAGGTAACAAAAGGCACCGCGGGCACAGGCTGAGCGCCCGGCCGGGAAACTTTTCACTGGGCCAAGGCCGCTGCCCCTTACAATGGCTGCCGAGCGCAGCAAGGCCGGGCCGCCACGCCCCCGCCCCTCCAGCCAGGCCCGTACCTGGTGGTTCTCCTTCCTGCCGCCCGCTGGCGCCGCCTGCCCGCTGGGGCTGCTCATCATGTTCATGTACAGGGAGCGGGTAAGCGGGCTCCGCAGCGTCCACATCCTCCGCGCCAGCCACACGGAGGCCAGGCTCAGGCACAGCCAGCCCGCCAGCAGTCTCATCAGGGGCTGCTGGATCCGATCACCGCTGGCGCCGAGGCGAGGAGCAGGACGCGGCGCCGCCTCGGGCTGCTGCCACCGCCTCCCGGGCTCGAGCCATGGAGTCCAACTTGCCCATCCAGCCCCTGCGTGTCCAGGGCGGGGGGGGGGGGGGGGGGGGGGGCGGGCTATAGGCACCCTGCCCACTTCCCTATCCTTTCCCTTGTGGAACTCCACCGCTACCGGCGTATGTTTCCACCCGGAGCACAAATGAGTTGCAGAGCTCCGGATGTGCTCCTTCCGCCCAATCAGCTGGCCTGACCGGCTGGAAGGCGGGACAAAAGGATTCCGCATTCCTCTAGAGCGTTCCTGTATGCCTAGTCTCCTCAAGTACTCCGTGTAATATCGGAGATAATTTTATTTTTTTAGGGCAGGTGCGATTCCTTCCGAAGGCGGTAACTGAAACCTCCTGGCCCTTCTAAGGTGGTGGGCGCAGGACTTCTGGTCTTTCCTCGCCTTAGTCTTTATTTCTGGGCTGCTCTTCACCCACCCTGCCAACTTTCACCTGCCCATGCAAATCTGCAGGGAGCTGAGGAGGGGAGTCTCATCTCTCCAGACCTCAGACCACTGCCTAGAAGACCGACGCTGCCCTTTCTTCAGTTCTGTGCTGTTAGTGGCTCAGCTGCATGGCTTCCTATTTACATTCAGAGCCGACAAGCCAAAACCACACCCCAGGGGCGTCCATCCTTCTTTGCCGGATCTGCAAACCAGACAGGAATTTGAAGGGAAAGGATACCCCACTGCCTGGGCCCCCAAGTTGCAAGTGGCTTCTGAGAGGTCTCAGTAAAGGCATTGCCTTTGCTGGAACTGGGCACCAGCAGGTCACATTTTGATGTACTATTGATGACCCTGTTTAAGAATGAAGACCCCAAATTAAGAGTCCCCAGCTACAACACTACTAAATCGAACTAAGCTCTGGAAGCAGTATTTACCCGAATGTTTCTTTGATCATTTATAGCTCAGGGAGACCTAGCAACCTTTCCAAACTGAAGGGTTACACTGTGTTCCTGTGCCTGAAGTCCTTCCTGTTGATACCCAACCTGCAACTAAGGAGTAACATAGTTCATGGACTCCCTAACTTTAAATGAACACCTTCTTAGGTTTATTTAGAAAGTGCTTTTAACTTAACCACACTAGAAATCATGTATATGTATATTATATTTCTGTTAGTTCAAAAGAAATCAAACTTTCAGTTGATTTTCTTTTCCAATGTTGCATTTCAAAGGCTGTCATTTGTGGAACAGCAATCTGCTGATACTGAACAAAGTCGTTCCTTACCCACAAATATTTTTATTAGCTTCTAAGAATCTCAGTTTGGCACCTTTCCCTAATGGGACATCTTATTGCCTAATGTGACATAGGCTATAACAACAGCAACGAAAAAAGAATGGGGCAGGAATGGGGGTGGGAATTACTTTGCATTCTTTCTTTCCAGCATACTCCCTGATTGCCTCCTGCCAAAATCCCAAAGAGCCTGTATCTTACTAAGTCCAGTTCAAACCTCTAGTGGTCCTGGCCCAAATCATCAAAAAGGAACTACACTAGCCAGGGCAACATAACCAGGTTTGCAAGCCAGGTCTCCAGCCAGATCCATAGCTGGAGGCAGGTGAAAGGCAACCATACATTGATGTTTCTCTCCCTCTCTGCCTCTCTCCCTTCCCCTCTATCTGAAAAATAATAAATAAAATCTTTTTTTTAAAAAAAGGGAACTATAGTAGCAAGTCAAATAATTCAGTTTATTTACCATGTCACCTCTCCCTGCTGTCTCTTGAGATAAGTGTCACAGATAAAACAACTCTGTGCAAAAAAAAAAAAAAAAAAGCCTTTAAAGGGGTGGATTGGGGAAGGCAGTGAAAGCAGTAAGAGCATATGAAGTGACATATTTCATTTATGAAGACAAAGGAGACAAATAGGTATATCCTCCAACTATAAGCCTGATGAGCTGCCCCTCAAAGACTGCAAAATATGCCACATGAACAAGAAGCAACTAGATGGCTGCTATAGTCTAAAGGACTGGAGGTCAGCTGACTGCCACAGAGCCCAGCACCTCAAAAGGAGCAAAATTTTACTCTATACCCAAGCAACAGGCCTGGAAAAATTAATTGCTCACCTATTACAATACTCTATAATAATCAGCAAACACTCAAACACATTTTATTTGCACTTAGCAAGCCCAGAAAGAAACCAATGCATAGTGTGATCAAATGAGTAGATTCAATACCAGACCTTTTCATAGAGCCTGGCATCCCAGCCCATGGCCCTTCTATCCATCGAAGAAGCGTTGCTGTCTGTCTCTTTTTCAGAGAACCTCCTGAATTACAAATAAGGAGGAAGGGAAAAGAGCAAGAGTAAATATACTAAGCAGAAGTTGAGATTGCCCTCCGGAACTGCCTCCTTCCTTCATCTACTAGAACATCACTACTACATATTAAAATTTCTATTATCTGTCATGGATAGGGGAAGAGGCATAGAACACACAAAAACAAATATGAGCCCATATCCTTTCTAATGTGGCTCTGAAATGTAGGCAATGTTTTTCAAAAGACTAAATGACACTCTGCACTGACCTCTGTCTAGCTTGGGCCACAGGCCCAAAATCTTGACTGGATCACTTTCCTACTTAGAGTTCTAGGCAAAGAAGCTTTTTGTTGTAATTGTTCTTATTGGCTACATATTATGATATTTTCATGTTTTCTTTCCAATTACAAAGCATAGAGTAGAGAGAACCCTTAGGGAGACAGACTTGGGTCTCCATAGGACAAAAAATGTGCCAGTCACTATTAATCATTGTCATCTCCCTGAAGAAATAACAACCTAGCCCTAATAGGGTGTGGTTCTATGGGCAGGCATTATCCTGCAAGCCAAAAGGTCACAGGTTCAATTCCTGGTCATGGTATTGCTAGGTAGTGGGCCAGATCCCTGGTTAGAGGTGTGTCAGAGGCAGATGTTTCTCTCACATGGCTATGTTTCTCTCCCTCTCTTTATCCCTCTTTCCCCCTCTCTCTAAAAATAAATTTTAAAAAATCTTAAGAGTGAGAGAGAGAACAGTCTAAAAAGAATTCATATAATCTCAAATTTTCATGGACTCATATTTTTACTTCTTAACAATGTGTTGTCAAGTGTCAGAAAAAGGTGCAAGTTTTCCTCAGTATATTCAATAGATGTATCCTGTGGTTATTAAGCAATGGATACCTCTAAAAAATCAGTAAATGTTTTCAACATTTTTTTTTTTTTTTTAATTAGTGAATGTAGGGGATTCTTATCTGGACTGGGTTGATGTAATTTCAATCATTTACAATTACATCACTATAGTCTCTGATCAATTCTAAGCTAAACTGAAACTTGCAACCAGGTTTAAAAATGGCAACATAAAGTAGCAGAACTGAACTGGTGGTGAACTGGTGGTTGGAAGACCTATAGTAGCAACAGTGTATCTTACTGGAGATCTCTCAATAGTAATGATTAGCATAATGGTTTATCCTCCTAAATGGTGAGACAGGCTGCCTGGGTTTGATGCCTGACTTAATGTTTCTTTATTATGTAATTTGTGGCAAACTTGACCTCTAGGTCTCAGTGTCCCCAACTGTAAAATGAGAATAATGATGATGATGATGATAATAATAATTGTTACCTACCTCATGGAGATGTGGTGAGGAGTAAATAATATATTCCAAATATAGAAGTCTAGTGTAGTGCCTCAGAATGAGCTCTCAAAAATGTTAGTTTCCTCTTGTTTTCACTATGACTCAGATAAATCAGTCTCTTCTGAGCCATCTTTCCTCACCTATTAACTGAGAGCCATGATTCTGAATTGAGTACTTTACCATATGTTTGTCAGATTCAGATGTTATAAAAGCTTAGTGAACTGTAAAAACATCAACCAATGGTATTCTAATAGGGATACTCAGTCCTAATGTGACTGGTCTCTGCAAAGCTTCTTTTCTATAAAGCATTCCTTTAGAGTCCCTGATGATAACCCTCCTCAGAATATATCAATTCCCAGACCCCTTCCAGAGACTAAAACTAGGGGAGTAAGGATGGGAGTAGGGAGAAGAAGTCTAAAACACAAAACTTTCAAACCTAAGTACACAAAATCAGGCAGCAACTGCAAGCCATGTATTTGTCAGGAATGCCTGTCTTTCCAGTAGGAGTCTTTCCCTGCTGACGTAAAGAACTTTTCCCAGCGGGCTCATTTTGCATACCTCTGTGCCAGCCTCAGACATCTCACCTGCTTACATGCTCCTGAACCCAATGGTTCCCCTCTGATGGCAATCTCATACCTGTCTTAGTTTATGTCAGGAAAAACATCAGACAGACAAAGAAATGCCACTTTCATGTAGTCAATAAATAATTTACTGAGTACATACAACACACCAGCATTTGGACTAAATGAAATGAAAAGCAAAATAAAGACAATGTATCAGCCTCACACAGCTTACTGTCTAGTAGGGAGGCAGACCTTCTAAGCAATCCCCAAATAAATACACTAACTGCTCAGTGCTAGAAGAAATTGCATATTGTTAGCAGAATTAATTGCAGAGAGACTTAACTGGGGATGGGGGACCTGTTCAGGGAGTGCTCTGAGGAAGTGGCATTTCTGTCATTTTGACATCTGCTTGCTAAACTGGAGAGCTTCCGAGTTACCACATTCCTCTTCAGTTATCTCATTCCTCTTCACTGCAATGCCCCCTTCTAACCCATGTTGGCACAACTAGTGTCAATCAAGAGTTCAATGTAATATAAGGAAATTTATGACTTCATTTTATACTCCTCCACCTCCACCCTGTGCCTCAGTTTATTTACTATAAAACCAATCACCTGCGTGCTTATGTTGTGCCTATATACAACTGCTTCTAGGATCTTTAAAAAGTACATAATAGAGCCCTGGCTGGTAGCACAGTGGATAAGGCGCCAGCCTGCAAACCCAAAATCGCAGGTTCGATTCCCCAGCCAGGGCACATAACCAGGTTGCAAACCGGGTCTCCAGTCAGGTCTGTGGCTGGAGGCAGGTGAAACGCAACCATACATGGATGTCTCTCTCCCTCTCTGCCTCTCTCCCTTCCCCTCTTTCTAATAATAATGAAATAAAATCTAAAAAAAAAAAAGAAGTACATAATAGTTTAAGCCACTTAAAAATATATATTTCAACTCAGCAAGATCCCTCTCACAGCACATATGAGCCAGGGCTCTGATGAAAAAGAGGAAGATGTTTTCATTAACTTTCTGGAATATTTTAAAAGGTTCAAAGATCTTTCATTTGTTTTAAGCATATTTTCAAACTGTCCCTATCCTTGGCCTCCTCATTGCTATCTCCTGCATGTATGTGAATTTGGCCTTATGAATAGCTGCTTCCTCTCTTCCCAACTTTAAATCATGCCATTGTGTTTTCAATATGCTTACCCTGAAACTATCAAACCTTCTTATTTTGTGACTAAAACATTCAAGGGGGGGCAAAGAGGGTGGGGGGAAGATTGGGACACCTGTAATAGCAAAATAAATAAAATATATTTTTAAAAAGCATTCAAACTATGGTTTCTATGAAATACATTTTTTAAATTGCACAGTACAATGAGCAAGCTTTCAAAGCTTCATAGAACATCTCTGCTGGCCTAAAAGATGACCACTAATTCATTTTTGCACAACTATTAATACAACTGGTTTGAGAATGAGGAAGAACACATTTATGAAAGAGGATATTTGAGCAATCAACCAACCTGAAAATCAGACAAAACATTCTTCCTGCTCTGGTGAAAACTGTGATTGATTTGTTAACAGCCACAACTAACGTGAGTCTGAGTCTATTTTACAAATTAATCCAAGGCCTTTCTTAAACTGAATGTATGCACAGATCTTAAACCTGAGGAAAGGCATTTGGCTATTAGGTAACCAGAACCTCCGCACTGTACGGATAGCCCTAGCTAGAGTTGATTCTCTCCAGTCATAGTTTCCCCTCAATAACCATCTTTTATTCTAAATTGACAAGGTCTATACTGAAAGCAGTTATTAAGCTATTTTACAATAGGGACTTTATTTTGAAGTTCATTAGATTTCTATGCTCTTATGAAAAAAAGCTTTAGGCATTAGGTTAGCAGCTTTTTCTCTATCACTTTTTTCCTCAGCCAACAAAC
Organism: Noctilio leporinus; assembly: GCA_004026585.1. Classification (NCBI taxonomy): domain Eukaryota; kingdom Metazoa; phylum Chordata; class Mammalia; order Chiroptera; family Noctilionidae; genus Noctilio; species Noctilio leporinus. The sequence goes on along the minus strand of PVIW01007364.1, from coordinate 5,456 downwards.
TCAGATTCCACCTTCTTCCACCTACCTCCCAGGCAGGGATATGAGAAGTGGGAGCTGCTGTTGGCTCTTCTCAGGGATCTCACTCAAGTGTCATTTGGTATTTGTGAATATAGAACAAGTTATTTTCCCTTCAAGAAAAGTCCACTTTATAACTAAAACTACAGATGGCATTAGAGGCAAATTTGCTGCTTTTCAAACAGATATCTTACAATTTTAAACAAGGTACCTTAGGTTAGTTACATACATTGTTTTTGCTTTCATAACAGGACAGATTTACAGAAAATTTTCACCACATCTACAATGTTTATCATGATTATTCAGTGGAGTAAGACTGTAAGGGGAGGAAAAACTCCTAAGTTATCCCTGTAGGGTTTGATAGCACAATGGTTTTGTTTGGTTTTGTTTTTTTAGAATCTTCAGTGCCCTGTTTGATTCATGGATTAGAACGTCTGCATTATTGTACAGCAATACAATACATGGGTATAATCACATTAAGGGACAGCTAATACTTGCTAACTCTTACCCTATTTAGAATTTGTATTTGTTTAAACTCAAGAATCAGGAGTGTGACTGGAGCATGACTTGAAGTCGTGCTGCTGCGCCACCTGGGAGAGGGCAGCTTGGAGACCCTGTGAGAGGGAGAGCCCAGCCCTGAGCACCCACAGGGGCACTCAGGCTCCCACAAAATCTCAAAACTGCGAGCCAGGAACTTGCAGCTGGTGCAACTGTCACAACCATTGCAGGCAACAAAGGCCTCCTCGAGGAGCTGGAGGGGGAGGAGGAGCTGGAGGGGGAGGAGGAGCTGGAGGGGGAGGAGTAGTGTTACCCAGCAGACTATGCTGCAGACGCTATGTGGAGCCAGGCACACATCACAGAGGTAGTGATGAAAAACTCCTCAAAGAGCTGGACTGCTTGGAGGGTTAGCCTTTCCCCCAGGGGAGCCAAGCACTGTTATCGTACAGGGGCTACCTCCTCCTGGAGCTGCGGGGACAGGGCCAGCCATCATAGGAGCCAGCGAGGATGCAGGCCACCCCACACTGCAGCCAGGTGCCCACCGCAGGCAGAAACCTCCTCCAGGAGCTAGAGGGGGAGGAGCAGCCATAGACACCACAGAAACACCCTGCAGGTCTTCACACAGAACCAGTGAGAGAAGGGAGGGCCCCAAAACACCAACAGCACAGAAACCTAGCAAGGCTACTGGAGACTCAGCCTACCTGGGGGCTGACACTCAGAATCGGCCCTGACTGTGACAGCTATAGGCTCTGCCACTCCAAGACCACACAGCTGGACTGTAGACTGCAGAGACTTGGCCAAGAAAATGAGGCAAAATCAGGAAATGGATTGCTGCTAATCTCAAGCATCTGAGTTACACCAAGAGCTACATGAACTATTAATCCCTAACATATCCTTTTCAAAAGTTACTTCCAACCCTCACAATTAGTGCATTTTAAGTAAATACTGTTTACACCATAGTGTATCCCAACTCACATATTTTTACTCCTCCCCTATCTCAATCCACCTAAACACCCAAGACCCTCCTCCTACTCTTGATCCTCTTCCTACTCTTGTTTAAAAGTCTACTCACTCTCCTGCTACAACTCATTCCTAGTCCTCAATCTAAGTATTCCTCCCCTCCTAAGCCACCTAAACACTTTGTTTCTCTTTTTCTTTCTTTCTTTTCTTTTCTTTTTTTTTTCATTCTTTCTTTTCTTTTTCTTTCTTTCTTTCTTTCCTTTTTTTTTTTTTTTTTCCTTTCCTTTCTGTAGATGCACAACTAGGGACTACACAATTTTTTTTTAAATTTGTTTTTCTGCTAAAAGCACACAGGTCCTGGTTCCACCTGGACCAATCAGGGTTCATTAAGGGTGAACAGGGAGGTAGATGCCACAACTATATATACATATAGGCTTATACTGTTCACTCGCACATGAGGTTTCCCATTCTCCCCCTCCTCATTCTGTAGAATGAATAAGTTGGTTTTCTCTCTCATATCCCTCCTATCTTTGCTATTCCTCAGCACCCTTCAAAATTGTCTATAATTTTGAAAACTTAATCATTTTTTCCCCTCATACAACAGTCCTAACATATCTACAACCCATTAAGACTGGCTCAGTTGCAGCTGAGGGTGTGATTGAAAAGTGGGGGTTACCTTGGAGGGTATGGGTATACAGTTACATTCATAGGCATTTGAAAGGGTGATTAAATGAGAAAGATATCTCAGAAGGTCTGGTTATTTTGCCTGGATTGGTGGTTCTTTTGTAGGAACAGCTCAAAAACAGTGTATGAGAAAGGATAGGAGTGCCTCTCAATCAGCCAACTGGAAGGAAAGGAGCAACATACACAACCAATTCAAAATACAACCAGACAGCCCAAGTTAATGACATAAAGGACCCCAAGAGCAACAAGTGGAGAAAATTTAGGAGACTGCAACACTGAACTCCACAAATATCCTAACACAGCATGGTGCTCTACAAAGGCAGGGAAATAAAGCAGATAAATCCAAGAGAAAAACAAACAAACAAACAAACAAAAAAAAAAGCAACAACAGACACCCAAAATGGGGGAAAAAAGAATCAGCCCATCACCAAAAGGAAAGGAAGAATTCCCAAAAATATCACTAAATGAAACAGAGGCAAACAAACTATCAGATATGGAATTCAAAACAATGATGGTAGAGAAGCTCAATGAGCTCAGCCAGCTCAAAGAAAACTACAAACAACTCGAAGGGAATTATGAAGAACTCCAGGGGAACTACGAAGAACTCCAAGGAAGTTATAAGAAACTTACTGAGAGTTACACCAGCATCAAAAAGGACTTAGAAACTATCACTAAAAGCCAGGAGGAAATGAAGAATACAATTTCTGAATTGAGGAATATAGTAGAAGGAATCGACAGTAGGCTAGAGGAAGCAGAGGACCAGATCAGCGAGTTCAAGGACAACATAGACAAATATTCCAAGACAGTGGAACAAGAATGTAGAGGTTTTAAGAGAGTTGCATGACAACATGAAACACAATAACATCCTTATCACAGGGATACCAGAAGAAGAAGAGAAACAAGGAATGGAAAACCTGTTCAAAAAAGTCATGATAGAAAATTTCCCTCACATGAGTGAAAACATTAATCCAGTTCAGGAAGCACAGAGGGTCCCTATGAAGATCAACCCAAACAGACCAACTCCAAGACACATTCTAATTAAAATTTCAAAGACAAAGAAAGAACCCTAAAAGCATCAAGAAAGAAACAGCAACTAACATACAAGGGGGCTACCATAAGGCTATCAAATGACTATTCAACAGAAACAATACAGGCCAGAAGGGAATGGCAAAAAAATATGCCAAATAATGGTAAACAAAGGCCTGCAACCAAGAATACTCTACCCAGCAAGGCTCTCATTCAAGATAGAAGGAGAAATAAGGAGCTTCCCAGACAAAAGAAGACTAAAAGAATACATCTCTACCAAACCAGCATTGCAAGAAATGCTAAAGGGTCTGCTATAAAAATAAGTAAACAAATAAAATGAAGAAACAGAGAAAGCCAAAGAGGAATACAACACAAAGGGAGAAAATGGCAATGAATAAGTATCAATCAATAATAACCTAAAATGTAAATGGATTAAATGCACCAATCAAAAGACATAAGGTAGCCAAATGGATAAGAAAACATGTTCCACATATATGCTGTCTAGAAGAGACCAACCTCAGAACAAGATTGACACATATTGAGAGGGAAGGGATGGAAAAATATATATCAAGCAAATGGACATTAAAAAAAGGCTGGAGTAGCAATATTTATTACAGACAAAATAGATTTTACAATGAAGGCCATAAAAAGGGATAAAGAAGGAGATTTCATAATACTTAAGGGAACAATCCATCAAGAAGAAATAATTCCGCTAAACATACATGCACCCAAAGTAGGAGCTCCGAAATATTTAAGGGAAATCTTGGAGGACTTTAAGAAAGATACAGACAGAAACACACTAATAGGAGGGAATTTGTTTGTTTTTGTTTTTGTTTTCCTTTTTTATGGATTGTTTTATTTTTTTAAATTTTTATTGTTGTTGAATTACATCCATTCCCTTTTTGTTCCCCTCTGTCCCCCTCCCATTCCACCCATTCCCCACAAAGTCAATCCCACCTGTTGTCCATGTCCATGGTTCCTTTATACTGGGTTCTTGTCTAAGCTGCTCCCCTTTCTTGCTTTGGCCTCCCCCTCCCCGCAAAACCTTTCCCCCTGACCACTGAAGGCCTATTTATTGTATTCACATATTTGGTTCTGTTTTGCTTCTTGTTAGTTTTGTTCATTATTGTCCTGTAATGGGTGAGATCATATGACATTTGTCCTTCAGTAACTGGCTTACTTCACTAAGCATAATAATCTCCAGTTCCATCCATGCTGTTGCAAAGGGTACAAGTTCCTTCTTTCTTTCTGCTATATGGAATTCCATTGTGTAAATGTACTAAAGTTTTTTAATCCAATCATCCACTGATGGGCACTTAGGCTGTTTCCAGCACTTGGCTATTGTAAGTAGTGGTGCTATGAACATAGGTTTGCATAGGCTCTTATGAATTGGTGTTTCAGGATTCTTTGGGTATAGTCCAAGAAGTGGAATTGCTGGATCAGAAGGCAGATCCATTTTTAGATTTTTAAGGAAACCCCATACTGTTTTCCACAGTGGCTACACCAGCCTACATTCCCACCAACAGTGTATGAGGGTTCCCTTTGCCCCACTTCCTCACCAACACTTTTTGTCTGTTGATTTGCTGATGATTGCCATTCTGACAGGTGTGAGGTGGTATCTTATTGTGGTTTTAATTCGCATCTCTCTGATGACCAGTGATGTTGAGCATTCTTTCATATGCCTCTGGGCCCTTTGTATATCTTCCTCAGTGAGTTGTCTGTTCAGGTCCTTTGCCCATTTTTTAATTGGGCTGTCTGTCTTCCTAGTGCTGAGTCACATTAGTTCTTTATATATTTTGGAGATCAGACCCTTGTCTGAGGTGTCATTGGCAATTATGTTTTCCCATACAGTTGGTTCCCTTTGAATTTTGCTGATATTTTCTTTAGCTGAACAGAAACTTTTCCATTTGATATAGACCCATTTGTTGATTCGTTCTTTTATTTCCTTTACCCTTGGTGAAGAATGAGTAAACATTTCTGCATAGGATATCCAAAAGTTTACTGCCTATATATTTCTCCAGGACCTTTATGGTGGCACTGCTTATGTTTAAATCCTTTATCCATCTTGAGTTTATTTGGTGTATGGTGTAAGTTGGTGGTCTAGTTTTATCTTTTTGCATGTTGCTGTCCAGTTCTCCCAACACCATTTGTTGAAGAGACTGTTTTTACTCCATTGGATGTTCCTTCCCCCTTTGTCAAATATTAGTTGACCATAGAGTCCTGGGTTAATTTCTGGGCTCTCTATTCTGTTCCATTGATCTTTATGTCTATTC
>PVIW01007363.1:0-73868 GCA_004026585.1 Noctilio leporinus | reverse complement strand
AACATGGATGGAACTGGAGAATATTATGCTTAGTGAAATAAGCCAGTCAGTGAAGGACAGGTATCATATGTTCTCACCCATTACGGGACAATAATGAGCAATACTAACAACAAGCAAAACAGAACCAAGTGTATGAATACAAGGAATAGGCCTGCAGTGGTCAGGGGGAAAGGGGTTGGGGAGAGGGGGGAGGCAGAGGGAAAGAAGGGGAGCAGCTTAGACAAGAACCTAGTATAAAGGAACCATGGACATGGACAACCGGTGGGATTGACTTTGGGGGGAAAGGGTGGGTGGGGAGGGGGACACAGAGGAGCAAAAAATGGATGGATGTAATACAACAACAATAAAAAAACAAAAAACAAAAAAAAACAAAAACATGTCATTGGCTACAAAAAAAAAAAAAAAGGTGCACATCAGTAAGAAGTGTGCATATACCTTTTTACAATTTCAAAATATTCAGCAGTGCCTTACCTAGACAATTCAGGTAGCACCATGTTTATTTTTTTTCTTCTAAGTCTTAAAAAAGTTTGATTGAATATGCTGAAAAATCACCGACATTTCATAAAACTTTTGCATATGTTCATTTTCCTGGCTGCAGTTTTTTCCTCCACAAATTAAACAATATTTAATTTTAGAAGGCAAAATTATAAGGCCCCAAAATAATTACTCTTAATGATAAAGAAGGGAAAGCTGGTAATATTTTCACAAGTATTAGTTTACTACTTGGTTAATGAAAGTATCTATGATGCCTATTTGCATTTTAGAATGTAGATAAATTATTAACAAGCCTCTTTTTATTCTTGCCTCTCCTAAAAATGGCTCAGTTCAAGTCACCAAAATGTTAAGAAATTAATGCAGATTTTTTTAACTGAAAGGTGAAGTAAATAATAGACCTTTTTGGAAAAAAATAGAGATATCAGGTTAGGATCACTATTGAGGTTCAGGAAAAATGTTATTTTTGATAATCTCAGGCTAATCACAGAATTGAAAAACTGGCCATAGGAGAATTGAAATGCTGACTATAACAATTTAATATTGGGTTGATGGTTGGCTAATAATGTTCAATATAAAGTACTTGAACAGTGTAGAAAGTTGAATATAATAAAGCAATCTTAATGCTTACAACCTGTGAATATTACTTCCTATGGCAAAAAAAAAAAAAAAAAAAGAGATCTATCTGAGGTGATTCAGTTAAGGGTCTTGAGAGGGAGAGATTATCCTGTGCAACCTGGGTGAGCAGTAAAAGCAATTGCAAATGTTGAAGGGGCAGAGAGGAACTGAACTCAGAAAAAAGACCCTGTGACCCAGGCACACAGCAGCAGAGAGGGGCAGAAGAAGGCAGTCAGGGAGGGTTGCTATTTTGCTTGGTTTGATGTTGGAGGAAGGGACCACACGCCAAGGGATGCAAGTGATGCAGCTTCAAAAGATGGAAAAGACAGGGAATGGATTCTACCTCTGGAGGGGGTGCAGCCCAGCTGGCACCTTGATTTTGACCCAGAGAAACTGATTTTAGACTTCTGAGCTCCAGACTGTAAAAGAATACTTTGGTGTTGTTTTAAGCCACCAATTTTATGGTCATGTGTTACCAAAGCCATAAGTAACATAAAATAATAAGATACACCAATGAAAATATACCAGCCTACTAACATAAGTGTCTGAAATATAGTAGACACTGGTGTATAATCAATCAGAAGATCACAAGACTCAATAGCAGTCTACAAATTAAACCACCACACAAAAGAAACATAGATCCATTTGAGGGTAAATATATGACATGATTTTGAAGAAAAATGTTTTGCTTTTGGTATGTTATGAAATAAAATAGAAAGATATAATTTTACACTTTAATCTGTATAATGGCATATGAACCTGTAAACTGATTTTTAAGAACAATAAAGATGTGTACTTTGTATAATACAATTGTATTTCAACTCTACATTCCTCTTGCTGGTTAAGAACAATTTCAATTTTCTTTGGAGATTTTTCTGCCCCCAAAATCAGATAAATTTGATTACATCAGACTGGATGGAATTTGAGTAATGTCAGCAGAAAAGAAAGCAATTTACTGTTACTTCATGACTGCACAACAGGGCACTTTCTGTCTCAGTGCATGCATTCATTTTTAATGCCGCCGGGAAACCTGGTTAAGGCCTTTCTGAGGTTTCTTTGTTGTAAGCCCTGCTGCCTTTTCATGCTCTCCATTCCCTACCAGCCACTGCTTTACATTCCTTGGGTACCTGCTAATGGTTGGCCTTTCTAAAATGTGCAAATGTTAACATCACCTTCATGCACTTGTCAAGACAGTTACCATAATCTCCATGACAAATATCTGGTTTATTCTTTACAGTTCCTGATGCCACCATCATCCTAGGGTTGGTGGCCCACTGTGTGCACTCCTGCATCACAGCATCTAGTTGCTGTCTCTGGGCAGCAGCACCCATGTTTTCTGCTGGTGGGAGAGACTTGAGGGACTAGCCTCACCTGCTGACCGTCTGATAGTCCTACCAAAAATGTGTATGACTACTTTAATTTCATCTGAAGACTTCTCCACAATTTTTGGTTTGGGGCTGGATATTTGAGAGGGATGGTGCTCCAGACATGCTGCCCCAAAATGCAGCTCCTTGATGTACTAAATGTTTTCAGCCAAATTCCTCCCTAAGTAGATGATCACAAAGCCCACTAATGGGAGGTGAGCTCCATTGGCACAGAAGGAACGAGTATCCTCATCTGTAAGGTAAAGGGACAGAGAAGGTGCCTAACAGGCTGTCGGTGTCCCCCAGTTTCCGGCAATTGTTACACATTCTGATCTTGACAGGTCAGAGTATATTCCTCTATGATGCCCACACCACTGAGAGTGAAAACACCCAGGTCTTTTTCTTTGCATCTCCATTTCCCCATGAAGGCTCTCTTGTCCCATAAAATTTCTATTAAATACATCTGAATGCTTTCCCCTGTTCAACTGTCCTCATCAGTTTAATCTTCATACTCAGTTAGGGACCCTAAGAGCGGGGAGAATATCTCTCTATTCCCCTACAAGAGTCAATAGAAGGGGGTGTATGCAGAATCCTCCTTCCGGATAGCGAGCTATGGCTCTTATTAATAAGCCCTTTAATAAGGAATAAAAATGACAGAATATACACAAAGTACCTCAGAATTCAGAACAATGTAATTTTCTATCTTCTGCTTCCCAAAACTATTTATTTATTAAAAATATTTTATTTATTATTTCCAGCGAGGGGAAGTGAGAGAGGCAGAGAGGGAGAGAAACATCAATGTATGGTTGCCTTTCACCTGCCTCCAGCTACGCACCTGGCTGGAGACCTGGCTTGCAACCTAGTTATGTGCCCTGGCTGGGGAATCGAACCAACAACCTTTGGGTTTGCAGGCCGGCACATTATCCACTGTGTCACCAGCCATGGCTCCGAAACAATTTAAAGAGAACTTTAGTATCCCTAATTATTTCAACTTTTGTTCAATATTGACACCATTTCATTGTGAAAGCTTCAGGGTATAGACCTATTCATCTATCTAAGTGTGAAAATAGTAAGACAAGCATGGTCATTCTCACGAGGCTTCCATTCACTTCAGGATAAGAAGGCAAGAAAGAAACCAAAAGGCACCATGGGGAAGGAGTTAGTGTACTGTCATGAAAAATAAGGTGCAGCCTAGCAAGAGACCCCTTGTTACCCCCAGTTTTACAGTGTGCTCATTTAGCTATGGATCCACTTATGTACAGTCTTGGGATGGACTTGCATTCACTGAAATGTGAGCCAAAGTTGCATGTCCAGCCTTCAGCTCTAACTCATAAACAAACCAACCAAACCAAACAACAACTATATTCTTGTTGATTTTGTGTGTTTTTATCTTTTGCCGGGCAGGGGTGGCTGTGACTTCAGGGAACTCAAACGCTACTCATTGAGGATGGTACCTGGCCCCCCTCAGTCTGACTCTGAGTGAAGACTTGGAGGAGTCACCTCACTCACATGCAGGCCTGCTCACTGTTAAATGAGCAAAGCACAGACTTCTATGTGACACACCTCAGGTCTGCCTGGCACAGTGTGGCAGTTACCCCAAGCAAGGGGAGTGATATTGCATGCAGGTGGTGAGAAAGCCCTATCTAATCAACTGACAGCCTTAATGAAGGGAGGGAGGCCATATGTACATGAAAAGCAGAGTGCAAATGCCAAGGTGAGAAGTCAAGGTGATAATTGGAGGCAGGAGTCTTTGTGTTGCTGTTGAGGGAGAGCCCAGTGTCGCTAATGTCCACACTGTAGGAGGGAAAAACCCAGGTCAGGGAGGCACCATGCCACCATGTCAGACAGTCTTGAAGGCCGTGATCAGCTCTTTGGACTTTAATCCATGTGATACAGAGAACTAGAAAGGCAACATAATCAAAGCCCTTGGAGAAATGTTTCTTTCATGTTGACCATTGAATACAGGAGGCAGTGGATTCATTAGAAGGATATTCTAATATAAGCATCTAATGTTACAGTTTTCCTTCTGAACACTGCTTTTGCTGCATCCCATAATTTTGATAGATCTTTTTCTTTTTCATTCAGCACAAATGTTTATTTTTATTTTTTAATTCCCCTTGAAACTTCCTCTCTGGCTCATGCATTCCAAAGAAACGTGTTGATTAACTGCAAAATATTTGAGGGCTTTTCCAGGTATCTTCCTGTAATTGATTTTAGTGTAATCATTGTTATCAAAAAAATGTCCTCTGTATGATTTTATTCCTTTGAATGTGTTAAGATTTTTTTTACGACCCAGAATATGGCCTACCTTGGTGCATGCTCTGTGGGCACATGACACAAATGTTGATGCCATCATTGTGAGGAGGAATATTGTATCATTTTGGTCCAGTTGGATAGGTTTTATCAGGTCTCCTGATTTTCCATTTACTTTTTTGATCATTTACAGAAAGAGAAACATTAAAGTCTCCAGTCATGATTGTGGATTTTTAAATATTTCTTTTTATTATATCAGAGTTGCTTCATGCATTTTGAAGCTCCACTTTTACATGCACACACATTTAAGATTTTTAAATCATTTAGAGAACTGACTACTTTTTCATAATGTAATGTCCCTCCTTATCCTTGATACTATTCATTGTTCTGAAGTTGGCTTCATCTATTTAATAGAGGTATAACAGATTTTTGTTCTAATTAGCAGCACATGGAATATTTATAGGAAGTTGGAGAATTTGAGCCAAAGGAAAAGATGAGGTAGTGGCCATATTGCATTGTATGGCATCAGGTACTCAGAGCAGGATTCTGTCCAGAGACTCATGTTGGGTTGCTACTCAAAAAAGGACAGGAGGGCAGGGAATATCCTGTGAGAGAGAGGGCTCATGTCCCAGGAGACAGCATGTCAGAGAACTCCAGGAGGACTTGGGATCTTTAAGGTTTTTCCCATCTATTGCTAACAGATGTAGGTGAGATTTCTTGAACATGCAAAGAAGGCAGACTCCAAATGGCTAAAAATCTGCTTATTTAGGCTATTTTCAGAGTCATTTGGATGTGTAAATATTTCAGTTTGGCACCAGATGTCTTTTGAGCTAATGGTTGCAGCCTGAAGTGAAGAAATAAACAACCTAGAAGCCAGTGTACAGAAGCCCTCTTTTTGCCTCCTTTATATTACAATCCACCCAGGGTCTTGAGTTGTTTTGCAATCCAGAGGGCATGTTATTTTGTAGTGCCTGATTTTGGAGCCAGTGATAAAGCATTTCCAGGACCCAGGAGCCTATCTGAGCACAGAGTAGGGTTTCGACGCCCCATCTCCACCAGTCTGTCATTCCTGTGGGCAAAGCCAGGGGAATAAATCAGAAAAGGAACAACCTGGATTCGTACTATGTGTTTAGTCAGCAGCATGGCACTGTGGCCCATGTGGTGCATGGCCCCGGCCACCTACAAAACCTGGTGATTGTCACCTACCCCCATGCAGCAGGACACATCAACACAGGCCTATCTTTCATCTGGCCTTGGGCTGGATCCTTCAGGACAAAACGGACCTCTCGGTTAGAGAGAGGACACACATTTTGCCCTCCCAGAGAGACCTGGCTTCTCTTTCCTAAGTTCTGTGTCTTTTCTGTGTTTATAACTTTGTATGTGGTCAACAGCAAAGAAGCTAAATGATCTCAGTCCATCTTGTGGGGACACTGTGCCACTCTCTTCCCTGGATGGCTCCAGTCCCATTGTCTGAGGTCCCTGCTGCCACCTTTCACAGCTGCTTCTTTCTGTCCTATGTCCCCCATGAGTTTGTACTCCCTGCTCAAATTTGAGAGGTGACCTCGTGGGAAGCCACTATAAGCATGGCCAATACAAGTGTCCTGGTAGGGAGGATGCCTTCCACAGGAGAGCCACCTCCTTCAGAGTCTGGAAGAGGCAGGAATACCAGTGTTCTTGCCATTAGTCTCCATATGCAATGCTTTACCCCTACCTCCTGCACCCAAGGGTGGGGGTCTTATTATTTACCTGGAATGGGGCTAAGATGACAATGTCCCTATCAGTAGATCCAAGGAAGATGGTAGCAAAGCTGTATAGCCATTTAAAGCTCCTCTCTCAATGGTGCTTAGGAAACCAACCTGACCTGATGTTTCTGCTTTGCTGGTCCCAGGGACTGGCCATCCTCATCTCAGAAGACCTCAGGTTGCCAGCCTTGCCACCCAGGGCTCCCTCTTCTGTAGCAGGTTGTGGGGCTATGGGCAACCAAGCCTTGGCTCAGGAGCTGGTGCCCCTCCTATTTCTGTGTTCCTGGGGAACCGAGGAAACAGAGATCACTATGGGTCATGTCAGCCACTCCAACAGGTGGGGCTGGGAGCACTCTGGTAAAGTGGCCTGTGGATGGAATCAGGGTCACTTTATGAAATAATGCTCCAACACCACAAACAGGTTTCTTTGTAGGAAGTTTGCCTTCACTCAGGCTGAAAAGTAGTAATAGATTCATCCCCAATATTGATTTTCCTTAATGTTGGCTTTGTAGTATGTTCTATTACTTTCTTTTTGTGCTTTTACTACCTAATCATTTTATAATAAACAAGCATTTCTTTTATAGTCAGAAAATCCAAAGGGATACAAAACAAAAGGTTATGCCACCTTACTGACTCAAAGGCCATAAATAATTTTCTATCTGTGTATCTATATCTATCTATCATTCACCCATTTTTCTAATATATTTATTCTATTTGCTTTGAGTATTATGCAAAAGAATGCACTTTTCTATATAAAAGTGATCTGTTGTAAATTCTTTTGAAATTAAGTTCTTCCCAAACCTGAATCAATAACTGAAGTAACTAAAAGGTATACTTGCTAAGAACCATAGTCCATTCCAAGCATTTATTCTTCACAAAAATACTTCACTATAGGTGCTACGTTTCTCTTGCTACACAGATGAAGAAACTGAGGCACAGAGAATTAGACTAACTTGCTCAAGGTCATGCAGCTCCACAGACGTGGATCTATCTTCGAGTCGGTCTATTTTGAGAACTTGTGATCTTAATGATTCTTCCAAATTATCTCCCTATAACAAACATAATCATTAGAAACATTTGTATTGTTATGAAGAGATTATATAATAATTTCCTATAAATGATCTCTTTTTATTCTTACCATTATGTTATTTTATTTAAAATCAAAATGTGCCTTTTGAAGGCCTATCATTGCTACCTCAAGCCACTGGTGGAAAATAACCTGATCAACTAGTGCCCACATCCAGCTCTTTTTGCCCTGTTACAGGTCCAGTAATTCCCCAAGTTAACAAGGTTAAGCATCATTTCCTCCCAGCTCCTTCAGGTAGGTGGTTTCACACACTTGGAATGAAGTTAGATGCTTTGTCACATCCCACATTGCATCCTGGGATCCACTGACCTTCACTGATCACAGTGCCGAATAGTTCCGTGAGTTTGGCAAATGCTTAATGTCATGTGCCAACAGTTACACTATGATACAGAATAGCTTTACCCACCTAAACTAGCCTCTGTGCTTCACCTCAACTCTCTGCCCCTCCCCTCATTCCCAGCAGCCAATGGTTTCTACACCATCATTGCAGATTTACCTTTTCCAGAATGTCTTATGATTTGAATAATATACCACACAGCTCCTTTAGACTGGCCTCTTTCACTTTACAATGTATATCTAAGATTGATCCATATCTTTTCATGGCTTTATAGTTATTTCCTTTTTATTACTGAATAATATTCCACAGGATGGATATATTAGAATTTGTTTAATTTGTTTATCGGTTCAACTTGTGAAGGACATTGTGGTTGCTTCCAATTTTTAGTGACTCTAAGTACAATCACTACAAATATTCTGGTATTTGTGTAGATATAACTTTTCAAATAAATTCAGTAAATACCCAGGAACATAAATTCTGAATCCCAAGGTAAGGATATGCTTACCTTTTAAAGAAACTACCAATTTGTGTTCCAAGGTGGCTGTATATTTAAAGCATTCCCAGCAACACATGAGAGTTCCTTTTGCTCCCCCTCTTCACCAGCAATTGATATTGTCAATTAAAAAATATTTTAGCCACTCTAATAGGCACATGTGGTATCTCCCTCTTGTTTTCATTTCTATTGATCTTTTGAGCAAGCCTATTCATAGTCCCCTTTTACATTCATCATCATTTTCTTTAATATTTTATTACTTTTACATATTCTAGCCCATTTCATCATTGCTAAACTTTCATTCTTACAGAGACCAATTTTTCTTACCCTCTATTGGTGGTTAAAACAAAATTATACATAAAATATCATACCAACAGCATTTAAGTATGTTGACCTAATTGATCCATGCAAAGGAAGCAGCTACAGAAAGGACACTGAACATTATAGATTTATCAAACCCCAAAATTCAGGCAAACCTAGGGGGTATTAATATGCTATGAGTTCTACTAAAGTTGGCTTGTTCTCATGAGATGGTATCCAAGCTGTAATTAATTCAACACGTTGATACCCTTTTATGTTCCATTTATGTTGTTGATGCTGTATCCACAGGGAGAAAAACTGCCAATCTTGATGGCCAGTGTTAGTACTGTTTGGAATGAAAGGGAGTGGGAAGTAAACAGCCAATACAAGTGATAGTTGGTCTCGCCTTCAAAACAGCTTTAGGAAGGACGTCTTAGCTGTTGCCAAGACACATCTTGTGTGATATTCCTCTAACGAGCAATTTTGCATGGAGCTCAGGTGACTTGCCATCTGTGAGCCATTTTTGGAGGAATTTTGTACATGTCTTCACTTACTTGATAGACTAACACCAGATGGGAGTTAGACGTGAGCTTAATCCTATTTTAGAGTAAAAAAATGGAAGTTCTTAGAGACTGTCACTTTTAAACATCATACAATGAGCCTAACAGATATGGAGAGAGAAGCTTAGTCTCTTGACCCCATCCTATACTTTCTGTGTGTTTGCAATGGAAATGTAAGGAATTTGGCCCACCCTATGCAGAATATACAACTGACAGTAGGAAGAGGGGTTGAATCTGGATGCTCAGGGAGATTTATGGTCTAGTTCCCAGTATCTTTGACCCCCATTTGTTTAAGTCATGGGCTTTTCTGATTATTTGAACAAATAAAATTAGTCCTCAGTATGGGGTTTTCATTTTAGTTCCAACAGAAATACTGACTATTCCACATCTCAGTACACTTTTACCATCTTGGGTATATACTGAATACCTAGTTACCAGTCACAGCGAAGGACAATAATGTATCCTTGTGTTGGATGCCATTCTATTCCCACTTTACCTCACTGACCCCCATTCTTATCCCTGGGACTGCATTCCAAAACATTATCCACACATAAGCCTTTGTTAGGGGAAACAAGGTAAGGCAAACATCAAAAGAATGTATACTATTCATATATTACTTTTTAAAGATTTTATTTATTATTTTTCGAGAGAGAGGGGAAGGGAGGGAGGCAGGGAGGGAGAGAAACATCAATGTATGGTTGCCTTTCACCTGCCTCACCAGCTACTGATCTGGCTGCAGACCTGGCTTGCAACCTGGTTATATGCCCTGGCCGGGAATTGAACCAGTGACCTTTGGGTTCACAGGCCAGTGCCTTGTCTATTGTGCCACCAGCCAGAGCCATATTTTTTAAATGTGCAATTTCCAGTCCTGCTACTTGATTGAAAAAGTTTAAACGTTTTTACCTCTTTAAAAAAAATAATTGTCTCTATATTTCCCAATGATAATGTTATAATTACTTTCCTTGCTGGTCCACTTAACCGAAATGAACATTTAATTAACATGCATAATCAACCCCAAACCATCTTCCCCATCTTCTTAGAATATCAACCTCACAATTTTTAGTTAAATCACAAATCTCCATACATAGCTCCATGTTGACGTGGATATTGTTCACCTCCAAGCTTTGTAATACTTAATAAAAAATAAAAATATACAAAACTGGTTAGTGAGAGCTTATGGATATCCTTGTTGGTTGGTTTACAGACATTATTTTAGGATGATTAAGAGAAAAAATAACTTCATTAAAGTTTAGGAAGTCGTTAATTGAAGGGAAATCCAGTGTCAGTGTGTAGAGTTCCTTCCTTTGGGGTTGTCCATGTTCCTGAGACGAGCACTCAGTTCTCCTGCTCAGTTGCTGGGGTTCAGCATGGGAAGCAGAGGAGACCATTTGGTGACCTGTTAGCAAATGTTTTCTTATTTTTAAAAAAGATTTTATTCATTATTTTTAGAGAGAGGAAGGGAGGGATGAAGAAAGGGAGAGAAACATCAATGTATGGTTGCCTTTCACCTGCCTCCAGCTGGGGACCTGGTTGGAGACCTGGCATGCAACCTGGTTATGTGCCCTGGCTGGGAACTGAACCAACAACCTTTGAGTTCGCAGGCTGGTGCTCAATCCACTGAGCCACACCAGCCAGGGCTGTTTTCTTTTTTAATCATCTTTTCTCCAACCTTCCAAAGCATCATATCCACTTTGTTTAGTTTTAAGGGTAGTCTATTCAACCCCCCTGAGATTAAGCCTCCTATTCCCATCTCAGAGGCATCCACATGGCTGATGTCACTTGGAGAGCAGAGATGTTTTGGTTTGATGGTTCCAAACCTCATTAAATATGATTCCCAGCTAAGTCAGTTACCACTTGTCAATCTGCTTTCCAAAACACTTATTGAAATCAATAGTCAAGTAAGGGACCCTTAATCCTTTCTCTTTGGGCTTACTAATTTGTAACATTTTTTATGTTTTATAAAAATTGTAGTCAGAGCTTGAGTATAAGAAACAAATATGAAAGTCAAGCTGACATTTCCTGCTTGAAGTTTCTACTTTCCTTTATTGAACACATGGATGGTCTCTATGCCCAATACATTGGTCATATATCATCATTCAAAAGACCGTTAGATAGGTACTGTGCTGTACTTACTTTGCAGACATGATCAATGAAGTTAACTGAGATTTGTAGAGAGTCAAGGATGGTACCACTGATTATTATGTTTGTCTTTCCATGCTCATACCTGTTTTCTACCTTGTTTACACCATTCTGCACCCCAGGAACTGACCCTATGGAATACATCTGTATTAGTACTTATCTTGGCTTGGCTTCATCAATACAAACCACTGGCAGATTAGAGTACAAGATGAAAGAATGTTTTAGGTGTTCCTTTCCTACTTCTTCCTGCCTGAGACACTGGAGGGCGTTGAATCTCTCTGTGACTACAGTTGCTACCTGTCAGCCCCTCTTCCAGCTCCTCCTCCCCCTTCACTCCCTTTCCTCTTGCTCCTCCTTGTCTGTTTCAGCTCCCAGGGACATTCCAGGCTTACTGCAAATATTCTAAGATGCTTCATTCAGCATCTCTACAGGCACTTTCTCCCTTAACTCCCTTTTTCTGAAACATCTAAGTTGAGTTTCATTTCTGATTATAGTTTTGTTCTTAAAGAGGTAGAGTTTGATACATGCTATGTTTTTCTTATTCCATAATTCAAATACTTACACACTGAACTATATGGTTTATACCCAGCACTACAGGGGCAAAGAGCTCATTAAAGACTGCTATTCATACATGAAGGAATTAAAGATGTGTATTTGGGTACAGAAAATCATATCACATTCAGTGAAAATTAGGTAGAACATATCTTCACTAAATGCTCAATGCTCAAGAGGCAAAATGATATCAAATAAAGCAACTATCAATACACACGCACACACACACACATGTGAACTGATAGAGGACCTGTGAGGACCCAGAATGGACAAAGTGAAATGATTCCTCTTCTGAGCCAAAGTTTCAACCTTACACCCTCTTGTTGCAGCTCCAGCCATAGTTCAGGTAACTAAACTGTTTTAAGTGAACTCATTATAAAATTAACACAGAGGAAAAAATGGGAACCTCACCCTTCTCATTATTAATAAATTGAGAATAAAGAGATGAGACAGACATTTCAAAGAAAATAAAGAAAAGAAGAATACAATGCAAAGGGAATAATTATATTTTGATATAATATTTAGCTAAACCTAAGTTGCCACTATGATTTAGGAAAATTTGATTTAACTTAAGCATAACAAAGAAACAAGGCCCTGAGCATTTGCAAGCAAAGATGAACAGATCTGTCAAATAGAAAAGTATTTCAATGCTACAATTGAAAGTTTTCAAGGAAGAGACTGAAAACAATGAATTACATTTAAGCAGGCATCAGATATTGAATTTAAAGGTACTAAACAGTGTTGTGAGAAATATATACAGTATATCTACTTGGAAAATATAATACTCGATATAAAAAAGTGAGTGACCAAAGACTAAAGAAGAAAGCAAAGGAAAAAACAAAAACAAAAACCACAAACAAAAACAAATGGATGCTGAAAGACAGAGAATAAATGAGGTAAATACAATTTGGCCAGAAATGGATGGGCTGAGAACTTTGTTCCAAAGCACTAACAATTCAACAGTCACTATCTCAATCAGAAACTCCACGTTTTGTTTTTGCTGCACCTAGACTTTCGTATGTAGCAATTTCTTTTCAGTGTTCACTTTTCTTCTCTCATGAAAGTCTGTCAAGTTCCTAATGACCTGTCTAGGTAGTCAGAACAAGACAAGTCTTGGCTAGTTGCAGTTAATTGCTTTTTCAGCAGGAAAGGAAAAAACCTATATCCCTGACATTTTGCCATGGATCAGGTATAATCCTTGGACCTGCATACACATTATCTCAGTTCTGCGGGTCATGCACATCTATACTTTTCAACAGCTATATCCTTTGCCTTGATATATATTTTCACATAGCTTTTTTCATAAAAGAACTCCAAACACTGCTAACTATTAAAGTGTAAGACTGCAGGTTACATATGCTCTCAGTGCCTGTAGGTAGATGTGTATATAGTTAATTAAAATAGCTTATGGATAATATTCTAGAGAAGTACTACCACATATTTTCTATTTAGTACCCAAAGAACAAAAGTATTCAGTAAGAACAAGTGCATAGTCTCTTAAACATTCAATTTTAAGTGAATTGTAAAGTCTCTGGGACTTACTAACCCAGGGGAAAAGGCACCAAATACTTCTATATAAACAAGTAATTTCAGGCAGTTTGGATAGAAATTTTTGTTCTAATTTATAAATGAGTAATTTAATGTAAGGAGAGGTCCAATGGCTTTACCTAGATAGATGGCTTAGCCAGGATTTTAAAGGAAGGATAGGATCTGTGATCAGTTTTTTCTGAATATTCTGTGTTTTATAGTGTTCTTTTGATTCAACACATGGGGAGTATTTGGGATAAAGTAGGAACACTGAGCATAGATGTTAATTGTTTTATTGAACACCATTGGTATTTCTCTTTCATTGATATTATTTTTCTATTACTAGACATGAGATATTCTTTAATATTATTTGATGGAAAATGTGTAATAAGTGTTTGTTGTAGCACTTGATCAAGTGATAAGATTACAAAATAAGCTTTTGATCTCATATCACACAAGCATATATTTTAAGCTCAATTGCACATTAGAAATCCATTTACATTTCAAAAAATTACCTCTTGGTTTATGTTTATTCCCCAAAAAATCTATTTCATGTAAGAAATAACCAGAACATATATGCTAATGGAAAAAATCATTTTTGTAACATTTATCTTACATCATAGATAAATTTAAAGGAACATGAAAAAGTAAGAAATAAAGCTTTAAAGAAAATCATGGGAAATATACCTGAAAAGAGCAGGAGGCCTTAAATCAAATACTGATGTTCTATTTTTACTTTCATCTCTTGGGATATCCTTCTCTCTGGCTAGTTTCTGATTTTTTCTACATTTTCTTCAGTTCTCCTTCATCAAATGTTTCTTTAATGTTTACAACTTGGTGCTTTTAGGCCCACAGAGAATGTTTTGGAGTATAGAGAGCCCTCTCTTAGAGAAAAACTGAACACCCAGCAAGTGCAGAGATGTCGCTGCTTTTGGCAAAAAAAAAAAAAGGAGAAGAAGAAGACTAAAAGAACAAACGTATATGATAAAAATTGAAAATCTACTTTTGTTTTCTGATAAAACATGCCTTCAAAGGACTTTCTTTGTGACTTTTTTGTGACTTCCATGTCCCCAGCATGTCCGGATACTCAGGCACTTGGAGAAAGTTTGAGAAACTGGCCAAGGAGCTAAGGTGGTTGTTGGAAAGAGGTCTTGCAGAGTCGCAAAATCTTTGACTGCAAATAATAACCTCTGAGGAACTTCCCCTTCTGGGACAGTCAACATTCATACAGAAAGAGTAGAGTTCAACAGTTTCAAACACAACCTTTCTCAGAAAGGTGTTACAAAGACTTGGGATGTTTCTGAGGCAGAGAAAACTAGCCCCTCAGGGCTAATTTGTCAATTAAATCAGGCCTTGTCCCATGAATAACAACCATCATGCTTTGTGAAAACTTTTCAAAGTATATCTATTAACTGGGGCTCAGAAGGGATGAACCTTGCATAAAGTAAATGGTATACATGTTAACAATTGCCAAGCATGTACCGTAATTTTTGCTCCATAAGACGTACTTTTTTTTCCCCAGAAGTGGGGGTTGGGGAATGTCTGTGCATCTTATGGGGCAAATATTGTGTCACAGACCGTGATGTGTATTACCTGATTTGTCAGCAGTGGCAACAGCTATTAGAAGAGGAAACGGTGGACCCATGTGAAACCTCTGGGGATGCTTAAATGTCCCACTTTACTGCTGAATCTTAGGGTGTATGGTCAGCTGCCATCCGCCTCTGCCCATCACCTGGGACCTGGGACAGCGCAGAGAACCGCCTGACACTCCCAGCTGCAACCGCTGATCTGTCAAATCAGCTGAGGATAATGGGTATGAGGTGTATTAGTGCTTGACCAGTTTAGAGCACATATTAGCAAAACTGCAAAAAAAGAGCTTTAAAGAAGTGAAGATTCATCTAGCTGCAATTCCTGGGGGCGGGGGGGGGGGTTTGCAGCCAATTGCAACCTCTCAATGTTTCCATCAACAAACCATTTAGTCTTTATGCGAGAAGAGTGGAACAAATGGATGGCTGCTGGTAATCATGATCTGACACTTACTGGGTGAATGCAGAGGCCCACCATCATTCAAGTTTGTGAATGGGTGAAAACATCATGGCACTCAGTGAAGGCTGAAACTATTGTACAATCATTCAAAAAATGTGGCATTAACAATGCCTTAGATGGAACTAAAGGTAGCATCAAATATGATGATAGAGAAGAAAGTGGTATCAATGATTGTAAACAACTAAGCTTCATAAATTCTGACATTAGCAATGGTGAGTTCTTGGGGTTCTCAGAAAACTAGAAGAGTACTTGAACCTTAAAGTCTCTCCTCATTTGTTAATGACAGTGATGATGGTTCTTAATACTGCTGTTGACTGCTGTTTACTTTGCATGGGTGAAATATTATTCTATTTTATTGAATATTTTAGTACTCCATTTGGTTCAATTTTTTTTTTCCTGTTTTCCTCCCCTAAACCTAGGTGCATCTTATAGTGCAAAAAATACAGTACATGCCCAATTTTTCACTTGAATCAAATGTGATTTTGTCTGTAAGAGATAATAAAATAATAAGTCTGGTACATTAGGCATCAACTGTATTATTTGTTACATGTGAGTTGCGATGTTTGACAACCAACACTATGAGCATCATCACCAGTTCAGTGAATAAAGCTGCCTCATTTTGTAATTTGAATCTCTGCTGCCCTCAGTTCTCTGCACTTGCTGCCTCTTAGATTTTGTTTACCTTACAATGTGTGCAACACAAAGAAATAATGAAACAATTAGACTATTAGTGTCAAGCTGGGATGGGAAACTGAGAAGTTTGAGCAGATGGCAATAGAAAACAGAAAGCTGAATGAGAGTGGGTGCTTTAACATAGCCAGGCAGAGCCCTTGAGTTATTATTGCAGCCGGACTGACGATGGAGAGCTGAGTTGTTTGGCCAAAAAAGACAGTCAAAGAGTGTCTTTGCAAAGAGAGATAAGCAGGTCACCAATGAGCCATAATAATTCAGCAAGACCCTCTGGTGAGGTCCTCACTGAGCTTCAGAACAATAAAGGAGTTGAAAAGTCATGTGACTCCTGATATTGTTTGAAGGCTTGTGACTTCCATACCAGGGTACCTGCTGGTGTCTTCCCAAATTCCCAGCTGCTACCTTTCCCTTGTTAATTTTGGTAGGAATTCCATATCTTTCTGTCATCTTGAGTTCCCAAGCTTTCATCTCATCCTTTCCTCCATTGTCTTCAATGGAGGAAATTTTAAGAATGACCTGCACTTATTTACAGGCATAAAAGTTTTTACATTAAGTACCAAATTTATTTCTCAGCTCCAGACCTGACCACCTAGCTGCTTTCTTCAACTTCTTTCATTTAAATGCCTTACAAGCTCTTTAAAACTTAAAATGTCAAAAATAAAAATCAATTCTCCACATCAGATTACCTGAACCTTAGTCATCGATAAATCAGTGAATCACACAGTCCTCGATGTAACTTCTCAAGCCAGAAAAACAGGATACCATTTTGAGGAGGGACCTTTAAATCCTTTACTTTATATAGAATTCTTTTTATTATACCTCTAGAATACTAATTTGTTCCACTTCTCTTCAGGTTCACTTCATCAGTTGAAACCCCAAATTGTTCTCTACCTGATTTGATTGTTTATGTGCTAGACTGTGTGGTCCCCAAATTCATATGTTTAAGTCCTAACCATCAGGACCTTAAAATGTGATTATATTTGTAGAACAGGACTTTAAAGAGGTAATTTTGTTAAAAATAAAGGCTTCAGGTGGGGCCCAATTCCATCAGCTAGTGTCCGCATAAAGTGAAGAGATCACGACACATAGAAAGACACAAAGGACCTGCACAGAGAACAGATCCCACAAGGACACAGTGAAAAGGCAGCCATTGCAAGGCAAGGGGCCGGGGAGCAGCTCAGGATGAAATCTTGGACATTTAGCCTTCAGAACTATGAGAAATAAATTTCCCTTTTTTAAGCCCTCCAGTCTGTAGCATTTTGTTATGGCAGTCCTAGAAAACTAATACACTAACAAAAATTTTCCATACATGTAATCATTCATTCTCAAAAATTTACAAGTAATAAGATCTGATTAACACTAAAATCATACAAAATGTAACTCAACTTCTGATGGTTTAAAAGATATTTTGGATACTGCAAAATGTCAAGTTATTCTTAGAATAAATTATTACTGTATTTCAAAAGCACTAAATGCTCTCTGAGATCATTCCCCCTGACAGAATATAATATAGAACAGGTTTTAGACTCTGTACTTTATTCTTAAGTGTTGAGTCTGAAAAATAGCCATTAAAATGATTATATTGGCCCAGGCTGGTGGCATAGTGGGTAAGGCACAAGCCTGTGAACCCAAAGGTTGCTGGTTCAATTCCCAGCCAGGGCACATAATCAGGTTGCAAGCCAGGTCTACAGCCAGGTCTGTAGCTGGAGGCAGGTGAAAGGCAACCATACATTGATGTCTCTCTCCCTCTCTGCTTCTCTCCTTTCCCCTCCCTCTAAAACACAATAAATAAAATATTTTCAAAATAAATAAACAAATAAATAAGTAAAATGGTTATATTGCCATGAATTGTGCCTTGCCTTAGTACAAATTAGCACTAAAATTTAATGATAAATTTCACTTACTGCAAAATAAGAAAAAGGTAGTATAAATTGCTGAAACTTTAAATAAACTATAATAATTGAAATATTTTCCTTATGAAATATTTTAAACATAAATATATTTGATAGCATCACTGTAAGCATAACATATGATTATTATTTCCCCCTAGTTCACTGGTGGGTAATAGCAGAGACTCAATAAATGCCAATATTAAAATATTCCTAATTTTGTATAAAATATTGTGCATAATCATTGGTATATTAGAAATCATGATGGCTTGTCTTCTGTCTCTCTTCCTCTCTCTCTCACTACTGCCTCTCATTCTCCTCCTTCGCAGTCTCTTAGTGCTTCTTTGATAAAGTGCCTCAAGGAATTTCTTTATTTTTTTAAAGATTTTATTTATTATTTCCAGAAAGAGAGGAAGGGAGAGAGGCAGAGAGGGAGAGAAACAGAGAAACATCAATGTATGGTTGCCTTTCACCTGCCTCCAGCTACAGACCTGGCTGGAGACCTGGCTGGAGACCTGGCTAACAACCTGGTTATGTGCCCTGGCTGGAGAATCGAACCAGCGACCTTTGGGTTTGCAGGTCGGCACCTTATCCACTGTGCTACCAGCCAGGGCTTTGGTTTGTTTTTGAAGTCAATTTAATTTTCTAAAAAATTTTAAAGTAAAATTTACATTTTTAATGAATATTTTGCATGTTGTTTTTGTATTTGCCCAAGTGGAGTTTGTATTTTATCTTTTTCTGTGAATGCCTTATACCATAATTTTTATCGCATTTATCACATTCTGGAAATAAATATTTATACCAATCATTTTTTGATATAATTGTCTTAGCTTTGTGTATAGTTACTATATACACACATATTGAATTAAAAACTTATTCAAAGAGAAAAGAAGGAATGGATGTCAATAAGATAAATACAAATGTTTCTAATACTACACCATGTTTTGACTCACTTCTACTGAATATTTGTAAAATTCACATAGAACAGAATTGCAGATGGAATCATAGAGATGTACACAGAGAAGAGGAAAATGAGGGTGGGGCAGAAGTGATGGAGGCGAGGGCTCAGGAGCTGCCTTGTGTGATTAGATGATCAATAAAAATGCTCTAACTATAAATTCATTCACACCATAATCACAAGCCAACACCATTCATCATATGTAAACATAGATGTAAAATACATCTACATATATGTGCATAAGTATGATACACTTACATATACATGTGTATCCACAGATTATATTCCTGTAGTTTCTTGATAAATGCCAAGATTTCAAACAAAAATTTAAACTAGAGAATTTTAAAATGATTAATATTTTTAAAAACATGTTTTGGTTATATCTGGAGGTAAAAATCAATCTTTCTCACTCTAGTTGATTTTAATTCACTGGTGCAAGGCTCAGGGCAGAATCATGTTTATAATTCAGGCAAGAATTACTGTAAAGGGTGATAAGGCCTGGGCTAGAAAGTACAGAGGGAATTTCATGTCTTTCCTTTTCTTTCATGGCATCTAGACTTTTACATGTGCGAATAACTCTTAGATGTTAGTTTGTGTGTGAGCGGCACATGGTTGAATTGAAAACGGGCATAAAGTAGCCATTCGGCTCACCGCCTTCTGTTTCTGTTGCTAGGACTTATTCAGTTCTGCAAAACACATTTCACTAAGTCAGATTTAATCTAGCCCCACCAAAAAATTTAGATATGACCTAATCACGTAGATCTGAAAGGGAGTACTAAAAATAATTCAAGTCTACAGTAATCATTATTCAACCAATGGAGTCAGTAATACTAAATGACTAGTTAGAGTTATTCAGAAAGTACATACATGTTTTATGACTTCCGACCAGTTATTTCCCTATCTCAATATGCTGTTCTTGGGAAGATATTTCATTATATCAATAAAGGATATTAGATAGAATTGTCCTTAAAGATGACTAATAAGTTTATTCTAAAAATGAAATCAAGTTTCAAACCCATAACAATATTTTATAAAGTGTAAACTTTTCTCCACTTTTTTAAAAAGGTTTTATTCATTTACTTTTAGAGAGAGAGGAAGGGAGGGAGAAAGAAGGGGAGAGGAACATCAAGGGGAGTGGTTGCCTCTCACTGGCCTGCAACGCAGACATGTGCCCTGACCGGGAATCAAAATAGCGACACTTTGGTTTGCAGGTCTGCACTCAATTCACTGAGCCACACCAGCCAGGGCTCCACTTTTTGATCATGTCAATTGCATATAACCTGAAATTTTCAGGTTAATCATTTTTAAGTGTATAAGTTCAAAGGTATTAAGAACATTCATGTTATACAACCTTCTCCACCATCCATTCCAGAAATGTTTTCCTCTTGCAGAACCAAAACTCTATACCCATTAAATAATAACTCCCCACTCTTCCCTCCCCAAGCCCCCAGCAATCATTGTTTTCTGTCTCTATGAATTTGATTATTCTAGGTTCTTTGTATAAGTGTAACCATACAGTATATTTGTTGTTTTGTGACTTATTTCACTTATCATAATGTCCTCAAGGTGTACCCATGTGGAAGCATATGCTATGTTAGTATTCCCTTCTCTTTTAAGACTGAATAATAAATATTCTAATGCATGCATACATCATATTTTTCTTATTCATGTGTTGATGGACACTCAAGTTGCTGCCTCTTTTTAACTATTATGAACAATTCTTCTTTTAACATGCATATACAAATATCTCTCTGATGCTCTGCTTCAATTCTTTTGGTTATCTACCCTAAGTAGAATTGCTGGATCACATGGTAATTTTATATCTACATTTTTGATGAACCACCATGATGCTTCCCACAATGGCTGAAATACTTGACATGCCTCAACTCATGTACAAGCATTACAATTTTACCACATCTTCCCTAACCCTTATCTGCTGTCTTATTTTCAGTCATAGGCACCCTAACTGGTGTGAGATGATATCGCATTGTGATTTGATTTGCATTTTCCTAATAGTCATAAAGAATGTGCTTTCCTGTGTTTACTGGACTTTGTATATCTTTGAAGACATGCCTATTCAAGTTTATTGCCCTTTTTTGAACAAGGTTGTTTGTATTTTGTTGTTGTTGAGTTTTAGTTCTCTATATATGCTGTATATTAATTACTTATCAGATATTTAATTTGCAAATATTTTCCCATATTGTGGGTTTATTATGTCAATAGTATCTTTTGGTGCACAAAAGTTCTTAATTTTCATAAAGTTCAATTTGTTCCTTTTCATTGTTGCTGTTTGTACTTATGCTATCATGTTCTGAGAAATCCCTGCCAAGTCTAACGCTGTGATGTTTTTGACTTAGGTTTCCTTCTGAGTTTTGTAGTTTTTAGCTCTTATGTTGAGGTAAGGATCCCAATTTATTCTTTTCTACATGGATACCCAATTTTCCCAGAGTTATTTGTGGAAAAAAAGTTCCATTCCTATTGAAGGGTCTTTTTGTAGCTTATAGTTGATTGTGGAATAAATGATCTATCAGTGGGTCAGCTTTAATACAAAGAGCTTTTTTCCTGATAGCCCTTAATGAATTTTTAAAAACTTAGCAAAATGCTATATTTATAGTATTTTTGATACAGAAGCATTGATGATGAAAAACATAATTTTTTAATTTAGTCTTGATTAAACAATTTTTAAAAAGATTTTATTATTTTTCAGAGAGAGGGGAAGGGAGGCAGAGAGGGAGAGAAATATCAATGTATGGTTGCCTTTCACCTGCCTCCAGCTACAGAGCTGGGTGGAGACCTGGCTTGCAACCTAGTTATGTTGCCCTGGCTGGGAATCGAACCAGCGATCTTTGGATTTGCAGGCTGGTGTCTTATCCACTGTGCCACCAGCCAGGGCAACATAATCCCAACCAGGGATTGAACCTGTAACCCAGGAATGTGCCCTGGCCAGAAATCAAACCCATAACTTTTTGCAACAAGGGACAAAGGGACAACACCTCGCCCAACTGAGCCACGCTGGCCAGGTCTCAATTACAAGCCACTTTACAAGCCATGTAAGTTATTTTTGTACATAATAAATGGATTTATCTTAGTTTTTACATATTTCTATATATTTAACAATGGGTGATATGTGAATACGTTTTACTAGACACACAAATATAAAACTTTTCGAACTCCATGCTTTTATCAGTTCATCTATTCTTTTTGCACCCATATATTCAGGTAGCTATTATTGCAAACCTAGTAAAGGGAAAGTATTGTGATGGGTTCTGGGGACACAAAGGTAAAGAGACAGGTCTTGGCTTGCAAAGCCACTCTACATAAAAATAGGCAAAAATTCCTCAAAATCATAGGAGCTACTATTCAGACATATAAGAGTGTATAGAAGACATCCTTATCTTAGAGAAACACTATCAGGGAGTATTAGAGAAACACAGCCTTAGCTGGGTATAGTATACTGTACCATACACACATACATACATACAAACCCCATATTTTATATGTGTATATATATGTGTGTGTGTGTGTGTGTGTGTGTGTATATATATATATATATATATATATATATATATATATGGCAATGTGATATATGTGATGCAATATATGTGCACTAATGTATTATATATAATAACATATGTCTGTATAAATCTGAGATACATAAGTATGAGTTTTCTATATTAAAAACATTTCTGGTACTTATATGACAATAGGCAAGGCACATAAACACTACCCCACTATAATAAATATCCACCACCTAAAATAATTCCTGAAATTAGCTTTAAAAACTTTTTAAAATTCCTTAGCTATAAATCAGTCTCCTCCTTTCAAAGTAGTAAGTTTCAAATTTCCATTTTTTTGCACTGCAGATGGTTATTCTTATGAGAGAAGCAAAAGAAGCTTCTGCATCAAAAATTAGATGTAGCATTTCCATTAAAGATACATCTTCCTTTGGAATTACATCAAAGGAAATTGATTCCTAACAAGCCTGTCCATGTTCAGCAAAACACCCACCTGCACCCTTAATAGTCACTTTGGCTAAAGCTATCAGTTTAAAGAACCATGAACCAGTGGTGGAAAGAGCTGAGCTCTTAGAGAAAGAGCTCAAACCAGAACTTAAGTTCCTTAGGTTCGATATATACTCAAAATATGGGCATCGGTTTCCTCCAGCAAGCAAGCTGCCTTCTTTATTCTCAACTATCCCGATTAATCCAGTTTAGGGCTTCTGAGGTGAGGCAGAGCAAACCTCATGTGGTGATCAGACCCTTGCCCTCTAACACTCCCCCTTCTCTGTCATTGGCTGCTGTTCTACCTCCTTTGGGCAGGTCTAAGCAAGTCTTGTCCTTGTGGAGTGGGGTGGTGTGGATATGGATGAGGAGCACAACCTCCCTCAGGACATTCAGGATATCACTGGGCATTGCTGGTAGACATCCCGACTCTCACCAACCTTTCACGGGCTGTCAGTTATACCATAGAGAAAAATGGAAGAGAAATTTCTGGCCCAAAGTCAATAAAGGTTGTCAATACTTAAAGCTTAGCAGTGAGAATTGGCCAGCATGAAAGATAATAATGACACTAAATAACTTGGTTTTCATTCTGCTTAACCACCTCCCAAAAGAAAATGTGCTGTATTTCACTTTTTGCCAAATATATCCTAAGGAAATAATTAAAATAGACTATGGCTTTTATTTTTTGCATTTATTTCTACAGGAAGATTTAAGTTAAAAATGTGGCAATATAGTAAGACCCTTTAAAAAGATTTGTGAACATTAATCAGTGAATGCTTTCAAAATCTATTGAATTAAACTTACTCTTCAAAAACAAGTGACTTAAAGTAGATGCTCAACTGGAGACAGATACAAAATACAGCATATAGTGAAGCATGAGAAAGTCAAGTAGACAGAAAGGGCCCTGTCTGACAATTTTTCTTTATTACAAATGGCTAATTTGTCCAAATTTCAACCCCACCTGCTTCTTCTCCTTCCTCATTTTCTTCTTTTATTCTCCTGTGTTTCTTCACTCTTTCCCTTTCTAGTTTTCTCTTTGTCCCCTCTTTTCTTTTAGGAACATTATTGGAAAGAACCTGAATACAAAGCAGGACACTAAGTTAGAAAATGTAAGTAAAGTTTCTCCCGTTCCAGAGATTCAGAGACTTTGTTAATGGGCAGTGACACTTGAAACATTCAGCCGTCTCTAAAAATCAAAGAAAACTCTTCTGCAAAGACATGAATGCCATTCTTTACTCTCCAGAAATGCCTAATAGGACTTGGCAAATGCTCCTTTATATATCTTGGTCCTTAGCAGTAAAGAACACAAGTCTTAAGTTATCTTAACTCACCAAACTAAAACATGAAAACCTATCTACTGCCTTCATTTGCTGTGCTAGCCTCCTGCATGCCTGTAATGGCAGGTTTTATTGGAACACCGAGAGAAATCTTTAGATATTAGTGAATTTGAGCTAAAGCTATTTTTTTCCCAACTAGCTATGGTTTTATTATCAAAATAAAATGATTTGCTGGCTTAAATCGCTCAATTTAGTCTTTATTATGGAAATCAGGTTAGGAAACTTCATCTAGAATTCAGACTTCTCCTTCCATTTTTTAAAAAAATTTTATTGTTGTTGTATTGCATCCATCCCCTTTTTGCTCCCCTCTGTCCCCCTCTCCACCTACCCATTCCCCCCAAAGTCAATCCCACCTGTTGTCCTTGTCCATGGTTCCTTTATACTAGGTTCTTGTCTAAACTGCTCCCCTTCCTTGCCTCTTCCTCCCCCCTCCCCCAAACCCCCTTCCCCCTGACCACTGAAGGCCTATTCACTGAATTCATATATTTGGTTCTGTTTTGCTTGTTGTTAGTTTTGCTCATTATTGTCCTGTAATGGGTGAGATCATATGGTATTTGTCCTTCACTGACTGGCTTATTTCACTAAGCATAATACTCTCCAGTTCCATCCATGTTGTTGCAAAGAAAGGGTAGGAGTTCCTTCTTTCTTTCTGCTGTATAGTATTCCATTGTGTAAATGTACCAAAGTTTTTTGATCCAATCATCCACTGATGGGCACTTAGGCTGTTTCCAGCACTTGGCTATTGTAAATAGTGCTGCTATGGACATAGGTGTACATAGGTTCTTCATTGGTGTTTCAGGATTCTTTGGGTATAGTCCAAGTAGTGGAATTGCTGGATCAAAAGGCAGTTCCATTTTCAGTCTTTTAAGGAATACCCATACTGTTTTCCACAGTGGCTGCACCAGCCTACATTCCCACCAACAGTGCACAAGGGTTCCCTTTGCCCCACATCCTTGCCAACACTTGTTGTTTGTTGATTTGTTGATTATTGCAATTCTGACAGGTGTGAGGTGGTATCTTATTATGGTTTTAATTTGCATCTCTCTGATGACTAGTGGTGTTGAGCATTCTTTCATATGCATTTGGGTCCTTTGTATATCTTCCTCAGTGAGTTGTTTGTTCAGGTCCTTTGCCCATTTTTTGATTGGGCTGTCTCCCTGGTGTTGAGTCACATTAGTTCTTTATATATTTTGGAGATCAGACCCTTGTCTGAAGTATCATTGGCAATTATGTTTTCCCATACAGTTGGTTCCCTTTGAATTTTGCTAATATTTTCTTTAGCTGAACAGAAACTTTTCAATTTGATATAGTCCCATTGGTTGATTTGTTCTTTGATTTTTTTTGCCCTTGGTGAAGTATCAGTAAACATATTTCCGCATCAGATATTCAAAAGTTTACTGCCTATATTTTTCTCCAGGACCTTTATGGTGGCACTGCTTATGTTTAAATCCTTTATCCATCTTGAGTTTATTTTGGTGTATGGTGTAAGTTGGTGGTCCAGTTTTATCTTTTTGCATGTTGCTGTCCAGTTCTCCCAACATTTGTTGAAGAGACTGTTTTTACTCCATTGGATGTTCCTTCCCCTGTTGTCAAATATGAGTTGACCATAGAGTCCTGGGTTAATTTCTGGGCTCTCTATTCTGTTCCATTGATCTATACGTCTATTCTTATGCCAGTACCAGGTTGTTTTGATGACAGTAGCCTTGTGGTATTGTTTGAAGTCCGGTATTGTGATTCCTCCTACCTTGTTCTTCTTTCTCAAGATTGTGGTGGCTATTTGTGGGCGTTTTTGGCTCCATATAAATTTTTGAAGTATTTTTCTACTTCTGTGAAGTCTGTCATTGGTATTTTAATTGGGATTGCATTGAATATGTAGATTGCTTTGGGTAGTATGGACATTTTAATGATGTTAATTTTTCCCATCCATGAACATGGTATATATCCATTTATTTGTATCTTCCTTGATTTCTTTCTTCATTGTTCTGTAGTTTTCTGAGTACAGGTCTTTTACCTCCTTAGTTAAGTTGATTCCTAGGTACTTTATTTTTCTTGTTGCTATGATAAATGGATTTGTTTTCTAGCTTCTATCTCTGATGTTTCATCATTGGTATACAAAAATGCTTTTGATTTCTGAATATTGACTTTATACCCAGCTATTTTGCTAAATTTGCTTATTAGGTTGAGTAAGTTTTTGGTGGAGCCTATTGGGTTTTGTAAGTACACTGCAAATAATGACAGTTTGACTTCCTCCTTTCCAATTTGGATACCTTTGATTCCTTTTTCTTCTCTGATGGCTATAGCTAGAACTTCCAAGGCAATGTTGAACAGAAGTAAAGAAAGTGGACAGCCTTGTCTCGTTCCTGATCTTAGGGGGAAAGCTTTCAGTTTTTGTCCATTAAGTATGATGTTGGCTTCAGGTTTCTCATAGATGGCCTTTATGATGTTGAGGTATGCTCCCTCTATTCCCATTTTGCTGAGGGTTTTTATCATAAATCGTTGTTGCACTTTATCAAATGTATTTTCAGCATCTATTGATATGATCATATGGTTTTTATCTTTCAATTTGTTGATGTGGGGTATTGCATTTATTGATTTACGAATGTTGTACCATCCTTGCATCCCTGGCATGAAACCCACTTGATTATGGTGTAAGATCTTTGTAATATACTGCTGAATCCGGTTGGCCAATATTTTGTTGAGAATTTTAGCATCTATGTTCATCAGAGATATTGGCCTGTAGCTTTCTTTCTTAATTGTATCTTGCCATGGTATTGGGATTAGAATAATATTGGCCTCATAGAAAGAGTTTGGGAGTCTTCCCGCTTCCTGTATTTTTTGGTATAGGTTGAGAAGGATAGGAGTTAGTTCTTCTTTAAATGTTTGGTAAAATTCACCTGTGTAGCCATCTGGTCCAGGGCTTTTGTGCTTTGGGAGATTTTGGATGACTTCTTTAATTTCACTAGTTGTTATTGGCCTATTCAGGCTTTCTGCTTCTTCTGGGTTCAGTTTTGGTAGATTATTCATTTCCAGAAATGTATCCATTTCATCCAGGTTGTCATATTTTTTGTCATATAGTTGTTTGTAGTAATTTCTTATAATCTTTTGTATTTCTGAGGTATCAGTTGTGATTTCCCCTCTTTCAGTTCTGATTCTGTTTATTTGGGTCCTCTCTCTCTTTTTCTTGATGAGTCTGGATAAGGGCTTGTCAATTTTGTTTATTTTTTTGAAAGAACCAGCTCCTGGACATGTTGATTCTTCGAATTGTAGTTTGAATTTCTGAGTTATTTAGTTCTGCTCTGATCTTGATGATTTCCTTCCTTCTACTTGTTCTGGGCTTTGTTTGTTGTTGCTCCTCTAGTTCTTGCAGCTTTATAGTTAGGTTGTTTTTATAAACTTCTTGTGACCTTTTTAGGAAGGCCTATAATGCTATATATTTCCCTCTGAGCACTGCCTTTTCTGTATCCCATAGGTTTTGGGCTGTTGTGTGTTCATTGTCATTTGTTTCCAGGAACTTTTTGATTTCATCTTTGACCTCATTGTTAACCCCTTCATTGCTTAAAAGCATGTTATTCAGTCTCCAGGACTTATAGAATTTTTGTTTTTTCCCCTTGAGATTGGTTTCTAGTTTCAAGCCATTGTGATCTGAGAAGATACTTTGTATGATTTCAATGTTCCTGTATTTGTGGAGGCTTGTCTTGTGACATACCATGTGGTCTATCTTAGAGAATTATCCATGTGAATTTGAAAAGATTTTGTATTTTGCTTCTTTGGGGTAAAGGACTCTGCATACATCAGTTAGATCCATTTCCTCTGGAGTGTTGTTCAATGTTCAATGCCACAACATCTCTGGGGATTTTTTGTTTGGTAGATCTGTCCATTGTTGATAGTGAGGTATTAAAATCCCCTATTAGTGTGTTGCTGTCTGTATCTTTCTTAAAGTCTTCCAAGATTTTTCTTATATATTTCAGAGCTCCTATGTTGGGTGCGTATACGTTTACCAGAGTTATTTCTTCTTGATGGATTGTTCCCTTAAGTATTATGAAATGTCCATCTTTGTCCCTTTTTATAGCCTTCATTGTAAAATCTATTTTGTCTGAAATCAGTATTGCTACTCTGGTGTTTTTTTCGTGTCCATTTGCTTGATATCTATTTTTCCATCCCTTCACTCTCAATCTGTGTCGATCTTTTATTCTGAGGTGGGTCTCTTGAAGACAGCATATATGTGGGTCATGTTGTCTTATTCATTCGGCTACCCTATGTCTTTTGATTGGTGCATTTAATCCAGTTACATTTAAGGTTATTATTGATTGATGCTTATTCATTGCCATTTTCTCCCTTTGTATCTGTATCCCTCTTTGGCTTTCTCTGTTTCTTCATTTTATTTATTTATTTATTTATTTATTTATTTATTTATTTATAAAGCAGACCCTTTAGCATTTCTTGCAATGCTGGTTTGGTAGAGATGTATTCTTTTAGTCTTTTTTTTTTTTTTTTTGTCTGTGAAACTCCTTATTTCTCCTTCTATCTTGAATGAGAGCCTTGCTAGGTAGAGTATTCTTGGTTGCAGGCCTTTGTTTACCATTACTTGAAATACCTTTTGCCATTCCCTTCTGGCTTGAATTGTTTCTGTTGAATTCATTTGATAGCCTTACTGGAGCCCCTTTATATGTTATTTGTTGTTTCTCTCTTGATGCTTTTAGGATTCTCTCTTTGTCTTTGAAATTAGCCATTTTAATAATAATGTGCCTTGGTGTTGGTCTGTTTTGGTTGATCTTCATTGGGACCCTCTGTGCTTCCTGAACTTGATTAAAGTTTTCACTCATCATGTTAGGGAAATTTTCTATCATTATTTTTTTGAACAGGTTTTCCATTCCTTGTTTCTCTTCTCCATCTGGTATCCCTATAACACAGATGTTGTTACATTTCATGTTGTCCTGCAGCTCTCTTAAACCCTCTTCAATCTTGTTCAGCCTTTTTTTATTCTCTTGTACTGTCTTGGAGTATTTGTCTACATTATCCTCTAATTCGCCATTCTGGTCCTCTGGTTCCTCTAGCCTACTGTTGATTCCTTCTACTTTATTCTTCAATTCAGAAATTGTGTTCTTCATTTCCTCCCGGCACTTATTGATAGTTTCTATGTCCTTTTTCATGCTGTTGTAGCTCTCAGTAAGTTCCTTGTAACTTCCCTGGAGTTCTTTGTAGTTCTCCTGGAGTTGTTTATAGTTTTATTTTATGTGGCTAAGCTCATTGAGCTTCTCTATCATCATTCTTTTGAATTCCTTCCTTATCTGATATTTTGGGTGCCTCCGTTTCATTTGGTGGTCTTTCTGGGGATGGACTGATTCTTTTTTCCCCCATTTTGGGTGTCTGTTGTTGCTTGCTTTTTATTTTTATTTTTATTTTTTTTTCTTGGATTAATCTGCTTTGCATCCTTGCCTTAGTTTAGCACCCTTCTGTGTTAGGAGATTTGTGGAGTTCAATGTTGTAATCTCCCAGATTTTCTCCACTTGTTGTTCTTGGTGTGGCCTTTATTTGGGCTGTCTGGTTGCGTTCTGGACCTGTGGGCCTTTAGCTGGAAGAAAGGAAAAGAAAAAAAGAAAAGAAGAAAGAAAAAAAAAAGATGATAATAATAAGAAGAAAGGGTTTAGATGGCTGTCCACCCTTAAAAATCCCTGATTGGTCCAGATGGAGCCAGGACCTGATTGCTTTTAGCAGGAAATATATATACATATGATAAGCAAAAAGGGTTTAGGTGGCTGTTCACCCTTAATGATCCCTGATTCGTCCAGGTGGAGCCGGGACCTCTGGGCTTTAATAGGAAGAAAGTAAATAAATAAATAAATAAACAAGGAAGAAAGAAAAGAATAAAGAAAGAGTTTAGGTGGCTGGGGAGGGGAGGAATACTTAGATTGAGGACTGGGAAAGCATTGTAGCCAGAGGGTGAGTAGGCTTTAAATCAAGAGTAGGGTGAGGGTCTTGGGTATTTAGGTGGATTGAGATAGTGGGGGATTAAAAATATGTGAGAAGTAAATTTTGAAAAGGATATGTTGGGGATGAATAGTTCATGTAGCTCTCAGTATAACTC
This sequence comes from Noctilio leporinus, assembly GCA_004026585.1. Lineage (NCBI taxonomy): Eukaryota > Metazoa > Chordata > Mammalia > Chiroptera > Noctilionidae > Noctilio > Noctilio leporinus. The sequence continues at coordinate 43,398 of PVIW01007363.1, read as the reverse complement.
AGGTGCTTGAGATTAGCAGCAATCCATTTCCTGAGGCTGCCTCTTTTTCTTGGTCAGGTCTCTGCAGTCTACAGTCTAGCTAGTCTTGGAGTGGCAGGGCCTCTGATTGTCACAGTCAAGGCTGATTTTGAGTGTCAGCCCCCAGGTAGGCTGGACCTTTAGTAGCCTAGCTGAGTTTTAGGGCTGCCAGTGTTCTGGGGCCCGCAGGGTGTCCCCTCCAACTCCTGGCGGAGGTTCCTGCCTGTGATGGGCACCTGGCAACCCTGCAGGGCAGCCTGCAACCTCGCTGGTTTCTGTGAAGACTGGCCCTGACCCCACAGCTCCCAGAGGAGGCAGCCCCCATCTGCCAGCAGTTCCTGGGGTCTGCCAACACTGCCCAGCTCCCTTGGGCAAGAGCCAATCCTCCAAGGAGACCAGCTGTCTGAGGAGTCCTTTACCCCACCTTTGTGATATGCCCCTCCCAGCACATCTGCAGCCTTTGTCCCAGGCAATGGGCAGGTCAGTTGCTCCAGCTACAAGTTCCCAGCTTGAAGTTTGGAGTTTCCACGGGAGCCTGGGGGCCTGTGTGGGTGCACAAGGCTGGGCTTCCCCCCTCCCAGGGGCTTCAAGCTGCTATTTCCCCTGTGGCCCAGCAGCACCGTTTTGGGCCCTCTCACCGCCCCGGCCGGTACACTTCCTGGCTCCCCTGCTCCTGCTCCCCGCAAGTCTCTTCTCCTCCGCCTCTGGCCCAGTGAGGAGCTTTCTCTTCCTGTTGCCAAAGCGAGTCTCTCACACAGTCCCTCCCCTGCCGGAGCTCAATTCCTCGTTCCCTCTGGCATTTGCCCTTGCTGCCCACACTTCACTGTTCAGATTTCTAGTTGCCATGGAGCCTGGAGCTGCTTCAGTTAAACGCGCCCCTCTGGGTAGAGCCGCCACTGCCCAGAGCCAACCTCGGCCTGCTGACGGGTTTGGAACTGTCTCACCTGCTCTCCTATAGGTCTCCACTGCCTCTGGGCTGTGCTCCCCTGAGTCCAGATGCTGACCACTCCAATTCTTAGGGACCTGAAGACGTCTCGGGCTCCCTATCCTGTCCTCCAGCTGCTCTGGTACTCGAGAACACCATAAGCACTGTTTTCTACTGTGTTGCCATCTTTGATCTCCTCCTTCAATTTTTTGATCCTAGACAAAGATGTTCCTCATAGCAAAGCTCAATATTAAAAAATAATAATAATAAACAACATTAAATTACAAAATCCTCAACTTCCCAGCACTGAATCAAATGAATCTGTAAACTCGAGTTTGCAAAATGCCTTCCTCATCCTTCTCCTCATCAGCCCTGGGCTGCCACCACCTCTCAGCAGGATTCACTATCACCAGGTTCTACTTGGCCAGGCTCCTCTCTATTTTCTTCTTTCATCAGCCCATCTTTCACACTGTCTGAGTTTTATTTCTAAAGCAAAGATTAAATGACATAACAACTCAGCTTAAAAACATTGCATAGCTTTCAGATGTCTGGACCAAGTCCAGATTCCTTAGTGTGTCAGTTTAGCATGGATAGTCTCATTCCAGCCACATCCACCACCTGGTTGTTCCTGTTTATGATTTCAAATGTAGCCAATGTAACAGTGTCCTAAAATACTATCCTCTGTGATGCCACTATGACTTGAATATTTCTATTTCCTTTTTTTAGGGGGGTGTCTTTTTCTTATATCTCCTCCTAAAAAACACTTGGCAATGCTATGCTCTGACATCCAGAGAAGTAGAAACTCTATTGTGAAAGATTCTCCACCTCAGCCCTCTTCTCCCCCATAGTCCCCGCTTTGAGCATGTATGATTCTAGGTTACAGGGATTTGTTTCATGCATGTCTTCCACACAAGAAGTGCAGTTATGCCAAGTAACCATCCTCATTTTTATTGTTTGCTGGAGTTTTTCAATGTCTTGCATTCCTTGACTCAGGTGCCATCAATTAAAAAAATAATAAAATACTGGGATTCCCAGAAGGAATATGTTATCAGTGTACTTTGTTGGAAGCTATGTTATTTATCATTAATAAATAATTTATTAACTACATAAGCAATTAAAATAGGATCTGGCCTCAGTGGGCATTGAATTTTTATAGTGGAAATGGAGCTACCACATAATAAAAAAGAATGATCCATCTGTTACAAATACACTTTGAAAAAGGCTACTGGCTGGGTTGAAACTACCTTAATTGAGAATGAAAATCTTAAGGTGTTTAATCCTTCCTGAAGTTAAAAATATATATCTCAGCTTACCTATTTTTAAGAATTAGCATTTTCTTTCAGTAGTTTAAGTAGTCAAGCTATATTTTCTCTGATCCAGGGAGAGTTGTGGGGAGAGAGAGAGAAGAAGGCAAGGGAAGGTAAGGAAAATAGAGGCAGAAGAGGAGGTCATGAATTCCAATAAATACTATGGCTCTCCCACTAGGCTTCCCTTTGCTACCCCTGAGACAAGCTGTCTTGGGTCTGGAAGCTAAAGAAAGATAGCTATACTAGAAGGAAGGCTTTTTACAGAAACATCAAACACTTTTTAAAAAAGATTATTTATTTATTTTTTTAGAGAAGGGGGAAGAAATAGAGGCAGAAAGGGAGGGTCACATCAATGTATGGTTGCCTTTCACCTGCCTCCAGCTATGGACCTGTCTGGAGACCAGGCTTGCAACCTGGTTATGTGCCCTGGCTGGGAATTGAACCAGTGACCTTTGGGTTCTCAAGCTAGCACCTATCCACTGTGCTACCAGCCAGAGCCTTTTATTTTTTATTTAACAAAAACTTTACAGTATGAAAACTTGTTGATATTGGTAGTTTTCTCATATTCATATATATATATATATATATATATAACTAGGAAAAAAGAGTTAAAAAGTCCTCATCATGTTGGAATGAAACATGCATCTAACCAAACCCTTAAATAGCCACTATCACTATAAATTTGTTCAGACAAGTTAACAAAAAAATAGTTAACACATCTCAACATAAACTGTAGAAAGTTTCAAATATGATGTAGTAAGAGCAGATGTTTGTTTCTCAGAATATTGAAAATATTATTGCTAGAAGGTAGATTAGACATAAATCAAGTGACACTTCTTCATTTCACACAGACACCTTCTGTTAGGAGACTGAGTTCTGGAACCATAAAATATATACTTCAAGTCCCACTTAATTGTGTGGAGCCAATATTTGAATCTAAATCCCTTTGATTATTTGCTTGTCTTTTTGTACATTGGTCTATTTTAATGAGATGAGCATCTGACCCATTATTCTGCCTTATGCTCTTATAAAATATGTTTCCCCAGCCCTTTCCCTCTCTCCCCCGACATCTTCCTATGGTTCCTTGGCCAGCAACTTTTCCAGGCTTCTTGGAAATCAAACTGTTGGAAAATTGTCCTTGAGTGCCTTATAAGTAAATTTATAAGCAAGTTTATGTCCTAGATCAAATGGCCCAATGACTTAAATCACACAGACTTTCAACACAGATTAGGGAGTATCAAGATGTGTAAGTAGGTTGGAAATATTTCCTTTCAAGAAGAATTAGCTACATATTTCCATATTTACTGGTTATTAGACAGTTACTTTTATCATTATTGATTTTCAGTTTGAAAAATACAACCCGTGACCTTTTGCCTACAATTAGAGAGGGAAGAGATATAGAGACCTTGGCTGATGAAGATTGTTCATGAATTCTCAATTTGACTCTCTCCAAAAGATGGGTGCTTATTTAGTTAGGTTTTGTGAATACAGAAACACTGAAATAATTTACTTTTCAAAGCACATCATTTCTAGGTGTATGGATTAATACACTAATGGTCCTACTTAACATACTGTGTGTGCTTCTTACATGCTTCAAACTCTTCCATAAACACAGAAAGATTATTCTTGAAAGAACAAGTTTAAACTTCTTTATAAATTATTGTTAGAATTAGTGACATTTCACTTTAAAGACCTAAAACTGTACTTATTTAGTTATTACATTATTGACTATATTCCTTATGCTTGACTTTACATCCCTATAACTATTCTGTAACTGCCAATTTATGCATCCTAATCCCTTCATCTTTTTCATCCAGCTTCCTAAGACCCCTACCTCTCTGGCAATCATAAGTCTGTCCTAAATTTAAAATAAATTAATTAAATAAAGTTTAAAAGATACCTAAGATAACTATGTATATTTATCCATTTCAATATTAATTGATGTGTATAAACAGAATTCAAGTTCTCCATTGTAATTTGGCAAATACATACAGTTAGATTGTTATTAAATATGCAATTCAGGTAGTGAATTGCAGGGATAATTTACCTAGGTTTCATATAAGCGGAATTAAATGAAATTCTACTTATACACCTATTTTTTATGTGATTTTCCTTTTTTTTAAAGATTTTATTTATTATTTTTAGAGAAAAGGGTAGGGAGAGAAGCAGAGAGGGACAGAGACATCAATGTGTGGTTGCCTTTCACCTGCCTCCAGCTATGGACCTGGCTGGAGACCTGGCTTGCGACCTGGTTATGTGCCCTGGCTGGGAATCAAACCAGCGATCTTTGGGTTCACACACCTCATCCACTGTGCCACCAGCCAGGGCCTTTATACATCTTTATTATATGAAATTATATGTCTTTTCTCTATCCTTTCCAGATTCAAGGTAACTGACATGACCTTTTCACAGATATAAATTACCTTATAGGCCTTGGGGGGTGTTTCCTGGGACTGGAAGAGCAGAAAGAGCTAACCCTCCATTGCTGGAGTCAATGGTGCTGTAGTCAATGCCACAGCTCCTGCTGCCTGTGGTGTATTAACCTCTCATGCCTTCGCATGCCTTGACCTGTGAGATGCACTGAGCAGCGAAGCCTGGTCAGTGAGCTGCAGGAATTAATAGGGTATATGCACATGAAACCTGCAGGCTTTTATTGAATTTGCTAATCTGTAACCTAAGGTGTGAAGATTTAGAGACAATAAAGGAATATATTTGTACTTATTGAGTCAGGAAGTGTATCATGGGAATCTTGCATGATGCCACATGTAGAGAACTGCCCAAATATCCATTCTACCTGTTGCATCATGCAAAATCCCCACAGTACTTCCTGACTCAAGAAATGCAAATATATTCTTTCATTTTTCCTATATCTTCACACCTTCAATTACAGATTGCCAAATTCTATTACAGTGTCATTTCACAAGCATTTATTATAATTCACTTTGTGCCAAGCACAAAGATGAATAAATATGGCCCTTGTCCTTAAGGATGTAAAATCTAATTGGAAATTCCAACCCCTAGAAATAATTATAATGTAAGTTATTAAGTGCTAACATGGAAACAGATCAATGTGATATGTGGAACAGATAAGGGGCACTTAATCTAACTTAATTTTCAAGGAGGCATCCTGAAAGAAATAACAGGGAGGCTAACAGATGTGTAACATTCAGTTACTTGAATGTTGGAAGGAAAGTTTATTTAAAGAAAGGAGCATCAGGTATAAATATAATTCTATAGCACAATTATCTGATATTACTAGTATATAAATTAAACATTCAGCCATCGTGAGCAATAAAGTTTAAAAAATTTAGAGGTCAATTAATGAGTAGTTTCATATTATATTAAAGAATTTAATAAATTTTTAAAGATTTTATTTATTATTTTGAGAGAGGGGGAGGGAGAGAGGCAGAGAGGGAGAAATACAGCAATGTGTGGTTGTCTTTTACCTGCCTCCAGCTATGGACCTAGCTGGAGATTTGGCTTGCAACCTGGTTATGCGTGCTGGCTGAGAATCGAACCAGCAACCTTTGGGTTTGCAGGCTGGTGCTATATACACTGTACTACCAGTCAGGGCCAAGAACTTAAATTTTTGACACTACATATGGTATATATCTGTTAGCACAATTGTCATCTGTTGCCCAAAATGACTCGCAATGACAGACAAATTATGGCTGTGGGGGGAGGGAAGGGGTTTCACATCTTGAAGGTAAGGGCTGTGAAGATTTGTGTCCATTATTAAAATCAGCCAAGCAGTGAATAACATAATTGGAATTGTACTTGAGGTTGTGGTTGGTAGCCTCAGATGCATTTTAGAGTAACGGTGTCTCCTTATCAGAATCCCTAAGGACAGAGTCAAGAAATACATATTTTGAAAAAAGTTATCCAAACATATCTGAAGTGCATTGTTGGTTGTGAAATAGTATCTGCAACAGATCATTCTAATGGCAATTAGGAGAATACATTTTAGTCAAGTGTTTCAATTTTTATTTTATTTTAAGTTAATTTTTGTATCTAACAGCAATCAACCTTTCTTAGGCCCAAAAGAAGGACACATTGACCATGCATTGGGGTCTCTCATGTAATCCAAGGACAATCTGAAGAACTAAGCCTGGGGAAGTACAAAAACTAGGACATCTGTGAAGAACTCAACTGTGAAAGTTAATAGATATAATTTTCTAATAAACTGTCATTAAAATGATTTAGGTACCAAGTCTCTACACTTAACATGCAACATTCTGAGGAAAGACAATGGGATAGACCCACCTGTGTCATGTGCCCGCTCTCAGACCAATTGTAGTCAGAGCCCTTAAACAGAAGGACAGCTCCATAGAGTCCAGCTCTGTGGATGAGGCAGGTAGTGGTCAGAATACAACATCTGGTCAACCAACCTCAACTTTGTCCATTGCACTGGAGTTCAAAGAATGAAATGGGAAGATATTTTATGGGATTTCTGCATTAATTCACTTCTAAGGTTATAAAGAACAAGCCTGTAATATAGCAAGGAAATAGGCAGTGTGGAAACCAAATGTAACTTTTGAAAATATGGAAGGTTTTATGCCATTCTGAAGCATAGAAGTATAACTTAGCCAGTCAGATGATGAATTGACATTCATAGAATTGGTTTAAGGATTGGTAGTCCTTATCAAATACATGATATACCATTAAGTACATTCCAGGAATGGTGCAATTAGAAAATAGAAAAATAATTTAGCAACACAGAAAGAGTTATCATTCCAAGGTGATTGTAGGTGTTTTTTTTTTTTTTTTTTTTTTTCAATTATTGAACTGATTACACAGTAGGCACACTGTTATTTACAATAAATATCAAATAAGTGAGCAAAATAGCACTATGAATTTAAATATAAACCATAACCAACTCAGAACAAACTTTTTGAAGTGATGAAGTATATTATGTTAAGTAGCTTTCTGAGGAAGGCAGGAAATCTGAAATGATTGAGATGGAGGAAACAGATTTGGAATACATATCTGCTAACATATAATAAAAGCACTTAATTGTGGTGCATATTGAAGAAACTAACTAGAATGAAACCTGAAGAACACTTGCCAACCTCAAATATATTTTAAAGCCCTGAACTCACAGTTGAACAATCCCTGGTATGTCCATATGGAGGCATTAAATTAGGAAGTTCCTTGGAAAGGTTGCAAAGCTTCAGACAAGAATATTTTATTTTGACAAATTTTGTGTTTGCATATTTGATGGCCATCTCTGAATGTGGAGAAGAAAAGCAGTTATCTTTGGTATGTTATCTGAGTCCCAGAACAAAGATGTAAAGAGATCCAAAAAAGAGAAAGGAGCACTCGCTACATTGCCTTGCATTTTGAAAGATCACAGGGCTTTTTCCCCGATGTAACAGCCTGACATACAGAGATCACTTCCACCTCTCCTGAAATACAACCAGCCTGGGGGTGGAACTCACCTGCTATTAAACTGCCTCTGGCCGCAGCACAAAGTCATTTAGTACAGAAAATAAAAGAGAAGGTCAAACCTCATTAAAACTTCTAAGAGAAACTACCACAGGACTAGTGAACCTTGAGGAAGAATTTTTTCCAGCCAAAGTGAAACTGCATTATTTGGGAGAGGCAACCACATTGGGGGGAAAATCATCCATTCTTCAAGGAAGTAAATATAGGAAAACCAGGACAGTAAAATGTAAACACCCAACTTTGATTAAAAAGAAGAATCTTGCCTCCCTCCTTCCATGACATGTGTTAGTGTTTGGAGTGGGATGACAGTTGGTAAAGGGGACTTTTCTATCAGAAAAAAGAAAAAAGAAAAAAGAAAAAACCTGCATTAACTTTTTTTTTTTTTTTTTTTGCTATTGTTAAATGCATGAATTTGAAAGAGTTGATGGTTTCTAGATTTAACTACATGGAAGAAGACTTTACATGATGTAAATCTTGCGGTAACACATCAGCTCCATAAGAAACGCTCATGAAAACAATCCTTTCTAGTCCTTTAAATTTCACCTGTGAGACTGAATGGAACAGCAACAGGATGTAGGCAATAAATAAGTGAAACACTAGTCACTGGCTAAGAGGAGGTAAGAATTACACCTTTTTCATTTATTAATTCATCACAGGATTTCTTTCCTAACATCCAAAAATTCAGAAATGACTGTGAAAAAATGCTCTTGAGCAATAATTTTGCTTATATAAATATTGCATATTAAATTTACCTAGGAGAAAACTGTCCTTTATGGAAAATACAAATATACACACCTCTGAGTTCTAGGAATCCACCAGAAAGAGAGGAAATAAAAGAAACAGTTAATGAGCAATCATGACCAAATTACTAAACTTTCGATCACTTCACTTTTGGAAAGATTGGGTGAGACACTAACAAAGAGTTTGGAACAGCTGCTGACCAAGATGTCAGTGGGCTGGTTTCCTTCGGAGTCCATCGTTCAGCTCATTAGGCTGCTGAAAAATAGAGCCAAGCGGGTCCCTACCTCATACCCCAGACTCAGAGCCAATGTAGAATTAATGGTGAAGAAAACCAGCTTCTGACTTGACGCGAATACATTTCAGGCTAGGCACGATAAACTGGAAGAACGTGAAGGCCCTTATCCACAAAGAAAGAGAAAAATAAGTGAAAAGAAAAAGGTAATAAATCATATTATTAAATCATGTATTTTCTGGGAGAAAATTCCCAGTTAAGATGTGTTTTAGGTTTTTTTGTTTGTTTGGTTTTGTTTTTGTTGTTGTTGTTGTTGTTGTTTGAGGTGGTAAGCCTTCTGTTTTCTGATCAGGATTTATTTATCTATGAAGACTCTGACTCATATACACTGATGTGACCTTCAACTTGATTCCCTCTGTCTAGTATCTCATCCCTTCCTTTCATTTTCCCACACTTTTACATGTCCTTCACTCAAGCATTCTTCTAACCAGTGATTTATTGCTGTCTCAACACTGTGTTGTTCATCTCTCTCTGTAGAAATTACTTTTATATAAACATTTTATTTAAGTTGAACACAGGTACTAAAAAGTATGCAAGTCACCAGTGTATGGTTATCACATCATAGAACTATCTGTGTAAATTCTGTCCAAATAGAGAAATAAAATGTTATCAGCCCTACAATAGCACCTCTGCATTCCTTTCCAGCCTGAACTATGAAACAGAAGTTACCTAATCTTTTGTACATAGCTGCTGTCACTCAATGCTACATTTTTGACATCCATCCAGACTGGTACCTGTCCTCTAGGTCCTTCTCCTGCTGGATAAATCCCAGTTTATTTTCTGGGATTCTGAAGTGGATGGATTTCTGACTATTACAAAAATGCTCCCATAAATATTCTTGTCCATGTCACACACTATGTCACCTGTGTTCCATATCTAGGAGTAAAATTTCTCAGAAATAAGATACATATAAGCCTGCTGGAGCCAACACTAACCAAGCCTTTTCAAAGCTGGTTGTACCATTTTACATTCCCAACAGTGTTGAAGGGGTCTGTTTGCTCCATTGGCCAGACAATGGCCATAAAACATTTTTTATCAAACTAAAAATGACACTGGATAAAAAGTGAAACAGCAGAAAGAGAGAGCAAAAATAGCAGAAGAAATAGCAAGATATTGTATTTTTTAATGAAATAGAAAAGATCCCATTTAGACAATTACTTGTTTACATTCCCCATACTTTTCACTGATAGGTTTTCTGTTAGGACTAATAACATCTGTATCAAATTGTGTCATTTATTCCCTATCTCAGCTTACTGATAACATTTTGTATTGGTTAAATCTGTACACTCATGAAGTGCTGACAGAATGGTAGTTTTTGGACATGCCTGTTTATAGTACTCCTCTTGGCAAATGCACTGATTTCACCAGTAACTTCAAATAATGCACTAGAATTGTTATTTTTCCCCATCAACCATAGACCATATCTTTTATCTTCTAATTATATGCTTCCTCTCTCCATCCTCCTTATCAGCTGTATATTTCAACCTCTATAATTTAGACCTACAACTGCTTTTTTCACTTGACCAAATTCACATTCTATTATTTAACCATTGTTAATCCTTACCATTGATATGTAAATTGCTCAATTTATATATTCTTCCATGAACACTGAGGTAGTACACTTTGTTTACACCTGCTTCACTACAGAGAAAATATAAAGACATTGTATAACTCAGAATGTTACAATGATCATAGCTGAAAGCATTTTGCTTTACTTGTTCTACTATTTCTATTTACTGTATCCTCAAAATTTTCAAAGGAATTAACCATTCCACCTATGTTTGATATGTGCCTAAGATTTCAGTTGTGAATGTTTTTGTTTCCATTTTGTAATCTGGACTGGCTGCTTTTTAAGTCTTGTTCCCTGTTTTCTACTAGCTATTATTTTAATAAGTCTGATGGTGAGCTAATTCTTGTTGTAACTGTCTGTTTCTTTTCCCCTGTAGAAAATTTTAAGATGTTGTCCTATCTTTGATATTTTGACATTGTTCCACAGTACATGTAGATCTAAATTCTTTCCACCAAGTATTTGGTGAGCCTTTTCATTTCTGGAAATTTTCCTATAATATATCTCTGCTCGTTTACTTTTCCCTGTTTCCTCTTTTATGTATATGGCTAAATTCTATTTGGTATTTCCTCTGGGGTTTGACACTCTGTGGGGATGATTTTTTTTTTTTTTTTTTTTTGGTATCACATTTTCATATCTTTTAGTTTCGTTTAACTTTTTGAAAAATATCTTTAACTTTTTATTCCAAACTGTCTATTGATTTTTCTCCTCCTTTCCAAGGATAGATGTAATTTATGAGAGCTCTTTATTACATTTTACTATTCCCTGAGGTATCTCATTCTTATCTCGTAGATGCAATATTCTTTGTCTTGCTTTTTCAGATTTATACTTATACATTCTTATTTCATAGATGCAATGTACTTTGCCTTTCTTTTCCAGATTTATATTTAAACATTCTTCTTTCATAGGTGCAATGTATTTTGTCTTGCTTTTTCAAATTTATATTTATATATTTCTTGTGTTTAGAGTAGACCTGGGAAGCCACTGTTCCCAATTGGAAGGTAATGGGAGGAGCTCTCCAGAAAAACTTAGAAGAAAATTGCTCAGTTAAACCTGGGTATTTAGAATCATAATTGTTTCTCATTGACAGAGTTATTAGACCATTTCACAATCTAATCAATGAATATATAAATGTATGTAAATCAAATGGGTAATATTTCCATAACAGTAACATGTGAATTCTGTCTCCCTGTGATTGGACACTAATACTTTCCTCTGCCTCCTCCCAAATTGTGTAGCTATATTTCATCCTCTGGTTGGTGCTTCCCCTTCATTGTCCTCAGCATAAAAAGTTTATACATTGAAACACAGTACCTTTGCAATCATTTGAATGTGGACTCAGAAGACAGAGTAAGTACTTCATGTGGCCCACCTGCAATCATAACAGAAGTCTAACTTTGAATTTTGTATTATCTATGTGCATTACTTTCACTCCTTCTAGACTGAGTTCTGAAATGAAGCAAATCTAATTTATCTTCTTATGAACAGTGACTGCTTAATGCCTAGATTTTATTTCATTGTGATTATATTTACTTAATGTGCTATATTTTTACCCTTTATTAAAAATATATTCATTTGAAATGTGTGGATTCTTTAATTTAGTCTCATATCTTGTGTAGCCTTTTATCATTGACTCACTGAAAATCTATAATTATCATATAACCTCATGAATGTTTTTTTAAAAAGTATTCTTGAACTACATATAGAATTTTCTCTTGAAATAGTTTATTTCTATAATATTCAATATGTAGCAAAAATCACAAAATAAGGGTGTACTATAAAAGCAACAGTGTTAGCATCACCTTTTAAATATATTCAACAAATTTGTGAAATAAACCTATGATAACAAATGGAAATGCTTTACAATTATCTATCAGTTCATGAATATGGTGTGATTTTAGAGATTTTCCTATGCCCAATATTCTACTAAGATTTTATGATTCTGTAATTTTCATTAGACAAACTCTTTAAAACATACTTACTCTGTACTTATATGTTTATAGACTGACATTGATAATTATGATAGTATTATAAGATAACTTTTTCTATGTTGATAAAATAGAGACATTTTAGTTTGGCCACTCACCATATAAATATAGTTGACAATTATACAGTCTTTTGATTTAATTATAGCAAAATAAGAGTGTGCATCAGAAAACAGGAGAACTAACTTTGAACAGTAAGCAGTCTGACCCAGCATTCACCAGGTCTGAATGAAAGCTGAGGATTTTCCAGAAGGTACTTCAGAGCCCTCATTATCAGTTTGACATAAGACAGTAATGTCCAGACCATGAGATTTTACTAGTTTGAAAAGCTGATTTTTTTTGTCTAGTCACGATCAGTGACAGGCCAGACATAATCCAAGATCATATTTTATATTGGCAAGCAAAGCCATTAGATGAGAGGCCTATGAGTCTTACCAACTTAATGCCAATGTAAATGACACAGTGTCAACTCTATTTCATTCTGTGTGCTAGAATCCATTAAGTTCAAGTGGGCGATAAAAACCTACTTCCAAACTCATCTGTCCCTGTGAATAATGACTATAAGAGACTCTCTTTTTTTCCCCCCATAAAACAAATGCATCAAAAAGCAATAAGCAAGGTGATATTAAAAAGTAATGAATGTTTTCTTCTTAGGAGAAAAGGAAGTCTATGAATTCTACCAGATGCGCATTACATAATGCTTCTAATTTAAGAAAAAAGAAGCAACACATGTATTCTAAGTATTAGCTAAATTGTATAACTCACAGCACATTTGAAAGATAGCAATTCTCTCAATAATACAAAATATTTTTAGCAGAATCATGTAGTAAGCTTAGCATCTCACTATGTGAAATAAAATAAATATGTATGTCTATACAGAGGAATACTTCAAGTAATTAAGACTACAACTGGCTTTGGGTGGTATTTCACATTTCTACAAACATAAAAGGTGTTAAATGTAGAAACAATATGATAGCATTTATCATTTACTGAAGTGGCCACCACTTTTTAATAAAAAATGTAAATGATGCCAAGGATGGGATGAAATGGACATACTCATTCACTGAGGACAGGAGTGTACATTTTTTCAAATTTTTGCATTCTTTGTTGTTTATTCATTCCTACCTGTTTTAGTGACCACACTCAGAGAAGGACAATTAGATGAGTTTTGGCATCAGGACTAACATTATCTTTCGAGAAGTATATACAAAGGAAAACAGAAACTTATAGGTAAATATACCAGATAAGTGTTGATCATTAGAAGTGATTCAAATAAAGTCAGAGTGATATATATATATATATATTTTTTACACATATGTGTGTGTGTGTATATACACATACATATATATTTGTGCGTATGTGTGTGTGCACGTTTGTACATGTTGTACACATGAGTGTGTGTGCCATGTGTGCATGTGTAAAAAGGGAACTGAGTGGAAATAGCTTGAAGCTGGATTGTCAGAGAAAACATGTCTGATTATTTTTGAGGTAATCATTTAAAGATGTGGACACAAGAGGATCCTCGGTATAGGGAAGTTGCGGCCAGAGCCTGGGAGAGGCAAGAATGGGGGTATTCATGGAAGAAATAAACTGGCCAGTCGGCTGAGGCCCAGTAAACAGACAACAAGAAGTGTGATTTGTGATATAGCTGCAGTAGTGTGTAGAGGTCATTTGCAGCCCATTGTTCAAATAACAAGTACTAGTGTGACTAACAACCGTGCCTCCTCCATAACATTTCAAAGATTCTCCAATCTGCCAGGTTCCTCTTGGTTGAAGCCTGAGCCCAACCATCCTGTGATTCCCCTGGACTATAAAACCCACTGATGCTCAGCACTTCCATCTTTCATTACATATCTTAAATACCACAATGAACAATTTACCACATTTACCTCCTTGGAGGCAAAATCAAACTCCTCTCTCACCTGATTCATTATACTCTTTTTTTCATCCATGCTGAAGATTTCCACATTTAAAAGCCTTGAGCTTCCCTTCTCATCTCATGATTTATATATTAATCTGCAACTCATATTAATATGCTCAGATTCAAGGTGTAATCCTTTTCCTGGCATCAGTTTCTTTTCTAACTTCCCTATTCAAACAGATTTCCTCAGATACGTGGGGCAAAATCTGAGGATGGTCCTAGGTGCTGTTCATTCTCTCACACTCTATTTTAAATGTGAATAAATTTCATTAAAGGTATATTCAAAAGATAAGCAGAATGTACCTAGTTTTCTCCATTGTCCCTGGTTCCTCTGGCTTAAACCAACATCATTTCTTACTGCATTATTCTCATAGCTTCCTCCCTGGACCCTTGGCTCTCTGAGAACACATTTGTGTTCCTGTATTTTGTTCTTAGTACAATCTATCAACTCCCCTCTATTCTGGTCACACCAACCTTGCTTCTGCTTCACAATTCTTCTGCTACTTCTGTAGTTCTCTGGGATTCATTCTATCATTTCCTTCAAAGCTATTTTTTAAAGCAGCTTTCTCAGTTATGCTACCATAGTGAAAATGCAACCTCCTACCCTGATCTATCCTTTCTCTGCTTTAGTTTTTCCTATGGCATTTTCTAACACACTATACACTTCACATTTTTACTACTTTCATAGGCCCCAGAGATTTAGTTGCATGTGAACAATCATATTTTTCATTTTGTTCACTGTGTTCTAAGTGTCTGGCACATAGTAGATGTTAGAAAATATTTGTTGAAGAATGAATGATTATAAGAAAACATGAGCTTTATGGTGTAGGGAAATGTGTTTTGACTTAGACATGTAAAATGTGTGGATAAGAGAGTGCAAGGAAAATTACCCTGTTGGCCAGTGAGTATCTTTTCCCCATGAGAATCTAAGGGCACTTTTTCCTTCTTTTTTGTTAACCTCTGAGCATAATTGAATGCAATGTAGTAGGCAGGATGACAGAGGGTTTGCAGGTGTCTGCTGTGTGTGTTCCTAGTTGGGGTCCTGAAGCCCATCAGGTTTAGGAGCTGCCTTCTGCTGAAAACTGAAATGTTTTCAGTATGGACAGTGCATTTAAGAGTGACAGGTGTTTACTGACCGACTTTTGGCAATTTTGTGTTACCATACATAGGTTCACTATTTATTTGTTTTTAATTTTTACTTATTGATTTTAGATAGAAGAAAGTGGGATGTGGGGAATTGATCTTCTGCTCCATCTATGCATTCATTGGTTAATTCTCGTCTGTGCCCTCACCAGGGATGGAACCCACCACCTTGGCCTACTGGGACAAGGCTCTAACCTAATGAGCTACCTGGCCAGGACAGTATCGCTGTTCATCATACCAGGTTGCAGGAGACAGTGTGAGAAACTAAGCGGAATCTTTATTATCCCCTTGATGTTCTCTGAGAGTCTGTTTAAGATCAAAGTCTACCATTAGCTTGTTCTCTTTTATTTGAGCATATGTGAAATGTAGAAAGCCCTAAGTGACTTAAAATTACAGTTAGTGGTATTGTCAAGTAATCAAAAATAAAAGCAAAATTTACTCTCCAAACACCTCTGTAGAGTATCTAGAAATGTTTTTGTTCTTACAGTCTTCTTTAGAGTATTTTCCCCTAAAAGCTTTTAGATTTGAAAATTCCAATTAAGTATGCAAATGTTGCAAAACATATAAAATTTTGCAACATTTGTCTTCAAAACACCATATACTTGGCATTTAAAGGAATTGTGGCTTTTATTTTGCATCATTGAATATTTACAAAAAAAAAAGAACATACTACCTCAGTGAATCCTGGTGCAGAAATATATGGCATCATTGATACTGATTTGAAAGTTGTTTAAATGCCAATTTTTACAGAAACGCCAGTTCAGGTATTACTTTGTGATATATGTGATTATTTGCGGTTTTTCATTTGTGCGTGTACCTGGTTCTGACAGATAAAGAGAGCATTTCAGAAGATTTAGATTACTTCCTCTTGGATAGAAGCTCTATGCCCTAAAATAAACACAGACAAAGGGCAGTTGGCTCAGAAAACAAATCGCCAGGGTGGTTAGCCTGGGCTTGCCTAAGAATTGCACTGAACCAAGTGTCTATAAAAAAGATGATAATACCCAGTGTGGAGGGAGACTGTGAATTAGAAATGATTCTTGTTGGTGTGCTTTTGAGGTATGTTTCCTCCTTCAGAATTAGGTGAAACTTGGTATTACATGATAGAAAAGTGAAAAATAAATTGTAAGAGTAGTTTTCCAATAGCCATTACTGGAACTTTTGGAAACTAAAGCAAAACAGCAGTTTCATCTAAAAA
This sequence comes from Noctilio leporinus, assembly GCA_004026585.1. Taxonomy (NCBI): domain Eukaryota; kingdom Metazoa; phylum Chordata; class Mammalia; order Chiroptera; family Noctilionidae; genus Noctilio; species Noctilio leporinus. Next base: position 26,856 of record PVIW01007363.1, on the reverse strand, counting down.
TACATCTCACAGTAAGTTTTTTTCTTCCTTTAAACATAAGAAATATCTAATAGGCAATCACCTGCTTATTCAAATGTATGTCAACACTGCTACTGCAGGCTGGGCAGGCAGACCAGCAGAAACCAAGTAAGCAAGGACGGTCCCCTCTGAAGGCTGTGATCCTGAAAGGAAAATGGCCACACACAGGAAGCATCACAGCACAGGATGAAGGAAGAGCCACCAGCAAGTTGTAGCTAAATTTCCCTGAGGAAGATGTCAAGTCTTTGGTAGCTGCTTCAGGTTCAAAGGTACCTCCCCTCCCTTCCTGGACCACAGCTTCACTTAATGACGGCTTAGGTAATGCTCGATATGGGTCTTTTAGGCTTGTGCTTTTACACATAAATGAAATAGTATATGATGAAATGCTAAGATGGTCATCACATGCAAAATAACCTCTTATCACCTCAGCATTCTTGAATACACATACACACCCTTTCTTTCAGAAGTCTACTCCCATGCTAAATGTATTGTTCCAAGCCTAAACCCATCCACTGTTGCTAGTTCCAATTGTAGTTGTGTTGCAGGACTCCTGTCGACAAGGCATCTTCTGGGAGGTCTATGCCCTCCTGGAGACTGGGCTGAATTCCCACCCAGCTCCCAGGAGACCATGTGTTTGTCCAGATAATGACGCTTGCTCTCTACCAGAGTTGCTTATTTGTCACACTGCTAGCTACTTCTAGGCAGAGACTGTTTTCTATTCATTAAAGAGTCCTGAGTGCCCAGCACACTTCCTGGCACACAAGTTCTCAATAAATAACTGTTGATTGAAAGAAATTTTCTACATTTTCTATAAAGACAGGTGTGCAATGCACACAGATATTTGACTACTCCAATATTTGCATATACTATATGATTTATATGATATGGATATTAAAATAAAAATAATACTCATCTTCAGAGGCTCAATGTCATAGAAAGAACTGTAATTGTGATTTTCATTATAATAAAATAAATGATAATTGTGAGATGGTTTTACTAGAAGGCTTTATTCTTTTTAAATGTTTGGAAAACTAAAAATTTATGTAAAATATTTTAGATGATGGTTTTAGTAATAGAAACATAATTTTGAACTTGCATGATCTATGGGTTATATACATACGATTTTTACCTGAGCCCCTGAACGTGCATCAGAAAACCAACCATGTGGCAGCAGATGAGAGAAAAAAAGGGAACAGAAAGATCTCCAATGCTCAGGGACCGAGCAATTGGGATTTTCCACTCAGATTTGGAGGGTATGAGAAGAGACTTCACCCCAAGAAAAACAATGTCTTAACCTACAGTTCACCAACGCCATAGAGCTTGCCCTAGTTACGAATTTTCTGGGAGGAAAAAAGAAAGTCAAGATTTTGACTGGAGGGGATTTTAAAATCAGAAAACTATTGAAATATTAACGAACCAACTGACCTTTTTCATTTTTCTTCCTAATCTGAGAAATCTTTGGGGTAGCTGTTTGAAGGAAATTTTTTCCCACCCCCCGCTTTAGGCCTGCATAAATGCACTTGAAAACACTGCCTGCTCTCACCCAATCTAAAGATCAAGGCCATTTAGATGCAGTCAGTGTTGATCTTACACCCTCCGCTGTCTTTTCAGCCCCTTAGCGACAAGGCCATGGGAGCGCCAGGTGCGAATGTCGCCCTGCCTGTCCCTGCAGGCCCGCCAGCTCCCCACGCCCTCCACTGAAGCCGCCTTCCCGAGAGGCACGTCTCTTCCCGCTGCATGAGCCCTGCAAGGCGGAGGCTGAGTCCAGTTTCAAATCGGTGTCATCAGGGGGGTTCTTGTGTCACGCAGTTGCTGGAAATAAAACCTCACCCTGACTGGGAGTTTCCTGGGCCCAACGCTCCAGCCAGATTGACGCGGGGGCGGTCGGTGGGCAGCTCAGGCCCACGAGGAAGAACTCGCTCTTCGGTCTGAGCGTCTAGAAAAGTGGGAGAGACAGAAGCAGTAGTGACAGCCGTGGGGGCGACGTTCCAAACCACCCAGCACAGAAGTCCTCGCCCGCGGCCGCGGGGGTGCAGCGACGCCTGGCTGAGGCCAAGGTAACCTCGTTTTCCCTTTCTAGATAAGAAAAGAGAAGAAGCCATCTTCTCGTTTGGAACGAGGCACGGATGATAGATTTATTATTAATTTTCAAATCTGATTAATGTTTGGGTTTGCCTTCCTTGCTTTCTTTCCCATATCCTTCTGGGAATTGTTAGCTTCAGCCGTGAAACGGAAAACTGGAACACTGGTGGATATAATGATACATAAAATGACTTTGATAATCAGCAATTGCTGAGATCAGCAATTTTCCACAAGTGTGCTTTAAGGATTTTTAAAACATGCGGTACCTGACCGTGGAGTCAGGGGCACTGACTGACCCCTTTTTCCTTAGATTGTAAAATGAAAAAAAAAAAAAAAAAGACAACAGTAAGCACAGCTGTGAATGAGTCAAAACTATACCTAATTTTTTGTCAGATTGGCAAAAATTCAACATTTTTTTGGTGCGTCATACAATTTGAATAATTAGTTTCTACATGTTAGGAAATAAAAAAGGTTGAAAGCCACTGACCTAGAGATTTTTGTAACATGTTTTCTCAATTGGGAAATGTGATCTTTTCCCAAACTGAGTCTCCTCCATTGAAGCAGTTACCTACATAAATAAAAGTGGTCTTTTCCGTTGTACACACAATACATGCAGTGTCCATGTTGAAAAGCATTACATGTTCAGTTAAGTAATAAATATAGTATCTCATCAGATGAACTACAGCTACAGTCAAGAGCTAATGGATTTGGACCCAACAAAAACAATACCATTGATTGCATAACCAAATTCTCCATTCTATTTCTTGCTATTTTCTTCTCATTTTAGGGAGGAAAAACTCCTGGTTTCAGCTTCTTTTCCCAGATTGGCCTTCGACTTCCAGGAGATACCTGCCTGCTACTGTGAAGGTTTTTCTTTTCTCAGGCAAAACACATGTGGGCGTATTGCTTCTTTTATTATAGGTTTATGGGACACCTTGTTACTTAGTTTAATTATAAATGTGGTCCATGTTTTTGTTTGTTTTGTTTTGTTTTCCACTTTTTTGCTTAGTTTTCTGTGAGGATTTGGAGAGGGTGGCAAACAACGCTATCCCTACAGCCATCCTGAAGAATCCTTTCACTTACTTTTTTTTTTAAAGATTTTATTTTAGTTGTGGAGAGAGGGGAAGGGAGAAAGGCAAAGAGGGAGAGAGACATCAATGTATGGTTGCCTTTCACCTGCCTTCAGCTACGAACCCGGCTGGAGACCTGGCTTGCAACCTGGTTACGACGTGCCCAGCAACCTTTGGTCATTTACTTTTTAAACATTGGTATAATATTGGTAAAACTATTGCTCTTTAAGACATAATATTGACTCCCTCTTTTGTTTCTCCAAATTATCTGTGGAAGATGCTAGTTTGGATGTAATGTAAGATCAGGGCACCTAGATTACTGCAAATCCTACAGCTTTGCACTGGCCATGAACTTTCTCTTTCCTAAATCAGATATCCCTTATGTGGTGTCTTCTTCCAAATATCAGTGGTATTGTAAGAACAGGCAATTTAGTATCGTTACCATAATACCTACTTTAGTACTTATTACTGAATTTAACTAACTACTTGGAAAAAGACACACACCAGAAGTACCCCAAACCTCAAGTTAATCCTTTTGCACATCTTACTGTCCTTGTGACCACCATCCATCTGTAGCATGTGTATATTGTCTTAAACATTGCCATTGACATCGCCTCAGGCAGACCTAATTAAAAAGTATAATAGTTATGTTTTATTTACATGTAGACTTTTTCAAGATAATGCCATTATCTCCATAAAAAAGTATTGTTAGGTCAGTAGTAATGAAGTATTTAGCATTTGATATTCTGTGCTTTTGATTGACCACCTTCACTCTTGAGGTTTGTACAATTCAAACAAATCCAGTTATGCTTACTTTCGTTGTTTTGTTTCTTTCTAAATTCTGTTCCTCCTCACTTGGCTAATTGAACTCTCCTATTTCCATCAGGCTTCAGCCCTTTACCCTTCCCCTAAATCATGTGTTTTTCTCTTAGATCAAGACAGTCCACTCAAAATATGCCATGCCTAAATCACAATACCATCACAGATTGGAGTAGCAGGTTTTGCATTAGTATGGATTGTTTTCGTGTTCCTCAGGTAAGGAGAGAAACTCTTTGGAGAAAGGAAATCGTATTCTTTAAGAGAAGGTCAAAGGCATTTTAAATAATTTCCTAGTCTTAGAGAAATTTCTGGTCTCCGTAGCTTTACCTAACCTCCATTTATGTAGAATAGAGTATTTCAAAATTAGAAATAATATCCCCCTTCCTGAAGTTAAGGTAACAGCAAACTTTAGGGATTGATTAGGGCACATTATACTTTGTGAGATGTAAATACCACATTATGACCTTATATAATAAAGTGCATGGCCTACCAATGGTATTAAGATATCATATGCAAGCTATGGTATTTCTGTATTCTCAGTCTATAGTTATTCATTTTCCATATTTCACTTAAAGCTATATGCACCAAAGCAGATTTCCTAGGCTTTTAAAAATATACATACAGCCCTGGCTGGTGTGTTTCAATGGATAGAAACACTGAACCCAAGGGTCACTGGTTCAATTCCCCAGTCAGGATACATAACCAGGTTGCAAACCAGGTCCTTAGCTGGAGACAAGGCAACCATACATTGATGTTTCTCTCCTTTTCTCTATCCCTGTACTTCTCTCTGAAAATAATGAATAAAAAAATCTTTAAAAATAAATAAATAAAATAAAAATATACATACAATGTATATTAACCACTATATTCATTTTGTATTTCACAAAACATAAGTCTATGCCTTCCAAGTCCAAAAAAGATGTATTTCTTTCTGAAATTAAAAAAAAAAAAATTTGACCCAGTTGAGCCAGTAAGTACATTTAATCCATGCATTAGCTTTAAATTTCTTTAGATCTATCGTCTGTTTATTCCTTTAAGAATTTAATGAAGATTTAATCAGTTTAACATCTCTGGAAACCTGTATTTTGGTTGCATCTCTGTGGGAAATGACTTAGGGATTGTTCAAAACTTCCTTAAGACTCTGATCACACTACTGATTTCCTCTTCCCTGTTATTTATAGTCGAATGCTTAAAAAAACAAAAAACAAACAAACAAAAGAAACTATGAAACCCCTGCAGGACTTCCCATTTCCAAACAAGTCTCCAAGGAGCAATGAAATATTATGTATTCCATGTGAAATCATTATTAGGCACACTAGCAGACTCCTGTGGAGAAACACAATTCTGCTCCGCCACTAAACAAGTTCAGGCAAGACAATGCATGTGCAAAATTTCACGAGGAAAACCTTGTTTCATATACATAATTTAGTGGCCCATTGCTCAGGAGTAAAACACTGAAAAACTGACTGGGTTAAGATGAGGAGCCTGATGAGTTCTCATGCTGGGGTGTTGGTCAGACTCAGCCTGGCCTGCTCCATTACTTTCCATTATGAAATGGTGTGACAGAGTCTAGTATATGTATTTTGTTCCTTTAAATAATATTAATCAGAGTAAAAAATATATAGAATTTTTGAAAAAGTATAGATTACATTGTTTACAAAATAGTTTGCAATCTGGAGACTTATATTATGAATGACTAGGTCTAATACCCTCAATTTTTAGTTATATGAAAACTTTGATATAAAACTAACTTGTATGTGTCTCTATTTCTAAAACCATTGATATGCACTCCTTAAAGTAAATATCTACTTAAGCCCTGGCTGGGGACACAGTGGATAAGGCACCGGCCTGCAAACCCAAAAGTTGCTGGTTGGATTCCCAGCCAGGGCAACATAACCAGGTTGCGAGCCAGGTTTCCAGCCAGGTCCGTGGCTGGAGGCAGGTGAAAGGCAACCATACATTGATGTCCCTCTCCCTCTCTGCCTCTCTCCCTTACCCTCTCTCTAAAAATAATAAATAAATTCTATAAAAATATATCTATTTATACTTTTAAATATAATGACTAAAATGATTCCATTACTTTAAAACACTAGAAGAATATATTCTTCTGAAGCTTGGAGATATAAAACTATAATTCAATGCACCCTAGATTATAATCAAAATTTGAATATACAGAAACAAAGTTATTCTAGAAGGAAATTATACATAAGTTTGTTGCTTACCTGACAATACCAGATCATTCAAAGTGTTATTTTCCAGAATTGATATAAAAATTATTCAAAACTTATGGTGTCCAAGCTCATGATTCATTAACAATTAAACAATGTTATCATTATAGCATACTAAAACTTAAAAATGAATATTTGCATTAGAGAAAGTTATTTCTGTCACATAAGATATATTTAAGAGAACATAATTAAGCATTAACATTTGTGGAAACTATTCAGAAGCATTTTTGTCCAAACGTAATCAAATACCTGAATGTGTCTAAATATTAAGACTAAGCATTCTGGCAATTGAATAAATTTCTTGAATTTAATGCCAAAGGTTTTGTTTGTGTTCAAGTAAAGCCTTTGTGCAAAATACGTTGCTTAAATTTTTTCTGAAATGATTTTCTAAACCATGATATGCTGAATGCATCATGCATGCTTATGTCAGTCCTTTGGGAGGTAATCAGCCCCTTTTTGTGACTGCTGATTATCTGTGTCTACAGAACTCCCTACTTTATAAATAAATCTCAGTGAAAGATAAAGCCGCGATAATAGCCAATGTCCACAGAAACTTACTTTTTCTCCCTCTTGTGCAGCAATACAAATGTATGTGACCTAGAATCCATCTAGTCCAGACTTTAAATCAGAAATCTGGTGCTGCCCTGGCTGGTGACACTGTGAATAACAGGCCAGCCTGCAAACCCAAAAGTCACTGGTTCGATTCCCAGCCAGGGCACATAATCAGTTTGCAAACCAGGTCTCCAGCCAGATCCATAGCTGGGGGCAGGCAAAAGGCAACCACACATTGATGTCTCTCTCCCTCTCTCCCTTTATCCCTTCCCCTCTTTAAAATAAATAAATAAGTAAATTTAAAAAAAAGAAAAGAAAGAAATCTGGTGTTGAGAACTGAGGGCTGGGCACAGTGGCTGTGCTACCTCATAGGTTTTGATGAGACCAGGTGCAACATTCAGAGCTGGGAACTCTATGTGAAAAGCAGCAGAACATGCCACCAAAATAGGGCTGTTTGTTATAAGATTCTTTTGGGCTGATGGCAAGGATTCCTTTGTGCTTTTGCTATGGCCTATAGGATTTCAATCAAAGCATGTGCTATATTGTATTGAGTGTATTTCTTTATACAACTTTTTCATTATTGGACCATCTGACCTTAGAAAGATGGCATTTTCTGGTGCCTCTTTGCATCTTTGGTCATTGGCATATAACCTGTAACTGGTTTCCAACTTGAGCCCATGCTATGCTTTCTATAGGGTTAAGATATTTCTAGGCACATCTCAAGAACTGATAGGAACAGGCAGGGATTTTCTAATATAGAAGTAAGATTTCTGGCTCAATATTTTCTGTGAGGCATGCAAGAGTTGAAAAAGAGAAATGAGATTTATCTAAAAACTAAGCTTCAGTCACAAGAGTATATGTTGAATTTGCACAGAACAATTCAGTCGTCTGGCCAGTCCATGGTCCTTGTGTGATAGCAAGGACAGTGAGCTCTCAGTACATGTGAAACAGTCTACATGCAATACGTACGCAAGGACATAACACAAAGATGGGATACATGGATTATCTACACATGATCAGAGAAGAACATACAACAACCCATTGTCAGTACTACCAACGTTAGTAGTTCAGTTCAGTGAAACTTGGATGCAAATACAGAGGATCTGGTGCCAGAGGCTGTGATATTATCTGTAGCCTGTTGTCTCTACTAACCTCCAGTTTCCTGAAATTCTGGACAGAATATTTCTTTACGCCAAAGACGTGTATGTGTGTTTGTGTGTGTGTGTGTGTGAGAGAGAGAGAGATGCTACAGAAACCTGCTAGTGGCTTTTTCCTCGTTTCTCTGGTGGTTCCACGAACAACACATGTTCTTTTAAGCAAGAGCTGGTCTCCATCACCACCTGAACTCGCAGCGAGGCTCAGCGGTGCTCTGCAGGTGGAGGCCCCTGGCGTGTCAGCCGTCACCTGCGCGGGCAGCGCCAGGGCGACTGAGGCTCTGTCAGCGTGAGATCCAGGAAGGAACGCGGTTTCAGCGCGGCTTCATGAGGCCACCAGGTCGGAGCTGCGCAGAGTGCAAGTCGAGTCTGCGTGAGCCAAGTCGAGTCTGCGTGGGCCGCTTGGTGCCTTCAAATCCACCGCGGGACAGCGCGGGCGCCCGAGACAGCGGGGAGCAGAGATGGACTTTGGAGTATCATGAAACCCAACTGGCATAGCTCGTTCCTGCTGTTTTCCTCTTCTGCTTAGCTCTTCCTGTGCGCCTGGGAACCCGGGCTAACGTCTGTGCTTTCTAGGCAGAAAGAGAAATGGCCTGGCAGGAAATTAATTACTTTTCCACAGAGACTAGGACTATCCTGGTGACTTAATCTCAGGCTTTTCAGACTCCAGAATGGGGAGAAATTAATTCCTGTTGATAAGCTATTCAGCCTGTGTTTTGGGTTTTGTTGTGTTTGTTTTTGTTTTTGTTATGGCAGCCCAAACAAAGACACATGCCTGTCATAATCTCTCTCTCAAATAGCAAATTAACTCAAAGAAGCTTCTGGCAAATGCTAGGGTAACTTTGTAATGTGTTTTATCTCCCAGACCAGAAAGAGATAAGTTTGCATTGGATTAAGAGTGTTTAAATGTTTGATATATTTGGGAAAATATATTGGGGAAAGGCCTTTTTATGCAAACAGTAATCACTTATGTTTTCAAAATTGGAGAATAGTATTGTGAAATTGGGTTTTTACTTAAAAATATATCAGTGTGGGGGTTATACTATCACAAAAAGATCTGGGCCCTGGCTGGTGGCTCAGTGGATGGGCACTGGCCTGTGAACCCAAAAGCCGCTGGTTCAATTCCCAGCAAGGCACATAACCACGTTGCAAACTAGGTCTCCAACCAGGTCCATAGCTAGAGACAGGTGAAAAGCAACCATACATTGTTTCTCTCCCTCTCTGCCTCTCTCCCTTCCCCTCTCTCTGGAAATAATAAATAAAATCTTTTTTATTTAATTTTATTGTTGTTTTATTACATCTATCCCCTTTTCCCTTCCCTCTGTTACCTTCCCCACCTACCCACTCCCCAATGAAGTCAATCCCATTTATTGTCCATGTCCATGGTTCTTCCATGCTAATTCCTTGACTAAACTGCTCCCCTTCTCTGCCTCCTTCTCCCACCTCCCACCTCCCCCAACTCTGCCCACTGAAGGTCTATTCATTGTATTCATATATCTGGTTCTGTTTTGTTTATTTGATTGTTTTGTTCATTATTGTCCTGAAATGGGTGGGTTATATGGAATTTGTCTTTCATTGGCTGGCTTATTTCACTAAGCATAATATTTTCTAGTTCCATCCATGTTGTTGCAAAGGGTAGGAGTTCCTTCTTTCTGCTGTGTAGTATTCCGTTGTGTAAATGTATCAAAGTTTTTTGATCCAATCATCCACTGATGGGCACTTAGGCTGTTTCCAGCACTTGGCTATTGTAAATAGTGCTGCTATTAACATAGGGGTACATAGGTTGTTATCAACTGGTGTTTCAGGGTTCTTCAGGTATAGTTCTAGTAGTAGAATTGCTGGATCAAAAGGCAGTTCCATTTTTAGTTTTTAAAGGAAACGCCATACTGTTTTCCATAGTAACTGCACCAGCCTACATTCCCACCAACAATGCACCAGGGTTCCCTTTTCCTCACATCCTTGCCAACACTTGTTTGTTGATATGTTGATGATGGTCATTCTGACAGGTGTGAGGTGGTATCTTATTGTGGTTTTAATTTGCATCTCTCTGATGGCTAATGATGTTGAGTATTATTTCATATGCCTTTAGGCCCTTTTTATGTCTCCTTTAGTGAATTGCCTGTTCAGGTTCTTTGCCTAATTTTTAATTGGGCTGTCTGTCTCCCTGGTGTTGAGTCGCATTAGTTCTTTGTATATTTTGGATATCAAACCCTTGTCTGAGGTATCACTGGCAAATATGTTTTCCCATACATTTGGTCCCCTTTTAATTTTGTTGGTGTTTTCTTTAGCTGAATATAAAATTTCTGTTTGTTTATTTGTTCTTTGATTTCCTTTGCCCTTGATGAAGTATCAGTAAACATATTTCTGTGTAACATATCTAAAATTTTACTGCCTATATTTTTCTCCAGGACCTTTATGGTGGCACTGCTTACGTTTAAATCCTTTGTCCATCTTGAGTTTATTCTCTATGATGTACGGTGTAAATTGGTGGTCTAGTTTTATTTTTTAACATGTGGCTACCCAGTTCTCCCAACACCATTTGTTGAAGAGACTGTTTTTACTCCATTTTATGTTTTTTCACCCTTTGTCAAATGTTAATTGACCACAGAGTCCTGGGTTTATTTCTGGGCTCTTGATCCTGTTCCAGTGATCTATATGTCTATTCTTACGCCAGTGCCAGACTGTTTTGATTACAGTAGCCTTGTAGTATAGTTTGATGTCCGATATTGTGATTCTTCCTACTTTGTTCTTCTTTCTCAAGATTGCTGTGGCTATTTGTGGACATTTTTGGCTCCATATAAGATTTTGAAGTATTTTTTCTAATTCTGTGAAGTATGTCATTGATATTTTAATAGGGATTGCATTGAATCTGTAGATTGCATTGGGTAGTATGGACATTTTAATGATGTTAATTCTTCCCATCCATGAACATTGTATATGCTTCCATTTATCTGTATCTTCCTTGATTTCTTTCTTCAATGTTCTGTAGTTTTCTGAGTACAGATCTTTTACTGCCTTGGTTGAGTTAATTCCTAAGTACTTTATTTTTCTTGATGCAATGGTAAATGGGATTTGTTTTCTAGCTTCTATATCTGATGTTTTATTATTGGTATACAAAAATGCTTTTGATTTCTGGATATTGACTTTATATCCAGCCATGTTGCTAAATTTGCTTATTAGGTTAAGTAGGTTTTTGGTGGAGTCTATCAGGTTTTGTATGTACACTATCATATCATGTGCAAATAATGACAGTTTTACTTCCTCCTTTCCAATTTGGATACCTTTGATACTTTTTTCTTCTCTGATAGCTATGGTTAGAACTTCCAAAATGATGTTGAACAGAAGTGGAGATAGTGGACAGCTTTGTCTTGTTCCTGATCTTAGGGGGAAGCTTTTAGTTTTTCCTGTTGAGTATAATTTAATCCATATATATTTAAGGTTATTATTGATTCATGCTTATTTATTGCCATTCTCCCATTTTGTACCTGTGTTCCTTTCTCTCTCTCTCTGTCTTTATTTTTTTAAAGCAGACCTTTTAGCATTTCTTGCAATGCTGGTTTGATATAAATGTATTCTTTTAGTCTTTTTTGTCTGAGAAACTCCTTGTTTCTCCTTCCATTTTGAATGAGAGCCTTGCTGGATAAAGTATTCTTGGTTGCAGGCCTTTGTTTTCCATTACTTGGAGTATATTTTGCCATTCCCTTCTGGCTGGTATTGTTTCTGTTGAATAATTATTTGATAACCTTATCAGAGCCCCCTTATATGTTACTTGCTGTTTCTCTCTTGATGCTTTTAGGATTCTCCCTTTGTCTTTGAAATTTGCCATTTTAATAATACTGTTTCTTGGGGTAGGTCTGTTTGGATTCATCCTCATTGGGACCCTCTGTCCTTCCTGAACTTGAGTAATGTTTTCAAGCATCATGTTTGGGAAATTCTATATCATCACTTTTCTGAATAGGTTTTCCATTCCCTGTTTCTCTTCTACTTCTGGTATCCCTATGATATGGATATTATTGCATTTCATGTTGTTCTGCAGCTCTCTTAAAACCTCTTCATTCTTGTTCAGCCTTTTTTCATTCTGTTGCACTGTCTTGGAATATTTTTCTACATTGTTCTCCAGCTCACTGATCTGATTCTATGTTTCCTCTAGCCTTCCAGTAGTTTGATTCCTTCTACTGTATTCTTCAACTCAGAAATTGTATTCTTCATTTCCTCCTGACTCTAACTGATAGTTTCTATATCCTTTTTAATGCTGATGTAGCTCTCAGTAAGTTTCTTGCTCTTTGGGTAGCCTTTATGTCATTATCTTGGGCTGTCTGGTTGTATTTTGCATTTGTTGTATGTGCTGCTCCCTTCCCTCCCTTTGGCTGATTGAGAGATACTCCTTTTATCTCATCTCATACATTGTTTTTGAGCTGCTCCTAAAACAGAACTACCAGTCCAAGCAAAATAACCACACCTCCAGAGATATCTTCTCCTTTAATCCCCCTTTTGACTGCCTATGAACCTAGCTAAATACCCATACCCTCCAAGGTAACCCCCACTTTTAATCACACCCTCAACTGCAACTGAGCCAGTCTTCATAGGGATGTAGATATTATAAGACTGTTATAAGAGGGGGAAAATGATTGAGTAAAGTATAGATAATTTTGAAGGGTGCAAAGGGGATGCAAAGATAGTGGTTATACAAGAGAGAAAGCCAACTTATCTCTTATATGGAAATGTGGTGGGGGGCTCAGAATGCCTCAAGTGTGAGTGAACAATGTAAGCCTGTATAGGTAGTGGCCACATCTACCTCCCTGTCCACCCTCAATGAGCACTGATTGGTCAAGGTGGAGCCAGGACCCATGTGTTTTTAGCAGAAAAAAAAAAAAGAATGTGTAATCCCTTGTAGCACACCCACAAAAAAAAAAAAAAAAGAGTTTAAGCAGCTGGGGAAGGGAGGAATACTTAGATTGAGAACTGGGAATGAGTTGTAGCAGGAGAGTGAGTAGACTTTAAAACAAGAGTAGGTGGAGGGTCTTAAGTAGTTAGGTGGATTGAGATAAGAGAGAAGTAAAAGTATGGGAGTTGAGATACACTATGATATAAACAGCATTTACTTAAAATGCACTAACTTTGAGGGTTGGAAGTAACTTTTGAAAAGGATATGTTAGGGATTAATAGTTCATGTAGCTCTCGGTGTAACTGAGGTGCTTGAGATGAGAAGTGATCCATTTCCTGAGTCTGCCTCTTTTCCTTGATCAAGCCTCTGCAGTCTATAGTCAGGCTGTGTGGTCTTGGAGGGGTAGGGCCTATGGCTGTCATAGTCAGGGCTGATTGTGAGTGCCACCCTCTGATAGGCTGAGCCTCCAGTAGACTAGCTGGGTTTCTGCATTGCTGGCATTTTGGGACCCTCCCTTCTCTTGCTGGCTCGGTATGTGGTGTCAATGGCCACTCCTCCCCCTCCAGATCCTTGAGGAGGTTTTCAGCTGTGGACACCTAGTTCCAAAGGGGGTGGCCTGCAACTTCTTTTGCTCCTGTGATTGCTAGCCCTCCCCTTCCAGCTCTTTGAGGAGGTAACCCCTGTCTACAAAGAGGGCCTGGCTCCCCAGGGGACCCACAGCGTAGTTTGCTGGTGATGGTAACCCTCCCTGTCCAGCTCTTTGAGGATGTTTTCACTGTGTTCAATGGGCCTCTGGTTCTCTGGGGAGCCCTGTAGTGACAGCACCAGTGAAGGCTAGCCCTTCCCCTCCAGCTCTCTGAGGAGGTTTATGCCATCTGCAATGGGCACCTGGCTCTATAGGGGAGCCCGAGCTGCGTGCTAGTGATGGCTACTACTCCCCCTCCATCTCTTCCAGGAGGTTTTTGTCACCTGCAATAGGTGCACCAGTTGCACCAGCAGCAAGTTCCTGGCATGCAGTTTCGAGTTTCCGTGGGAGCCTGTGTGCTGGTGTGGGTGTATGGGGTTGGGCCACCCTTCTCAATGGGGCTCAGAGCTGCCCTCTCTCTGGGTGGTGGGTGGTGCAGTGGCACAGTTTTCAGCCCTCTCATCCTCCCCACCCCACCAGCTGGTGCACCTAAATAAAATCTTTAAAAAATAAAAAAAGATCTGTGACAGAGATTGGGTAGAGACATGCTCACTTAAAAACCACCTTCCTGCCTCTCAAACAGACCTGATTTTGCTCATTATACTGTACATATACCTGTTTAATGACAATTCCAGAATTTAGTGTCTTACTAAATGGAATTTTTTTCTTTGGTAGAAAAATATTAACAATTAAACTTAAAAAGCCTTCAAATTACGCTGGTATGGACTCAATGGTATTCCTACATTTTCCAGGGCTAGGATACTGGTGGGCCTTAAATAATCTATTTTACAACCTTCTGTTGAACATGTGTACATCACTCACTGGAGATGTTGGTGAATAATTGACTTCCTAAAATACAGCCAGATAAGTGTGGGAAAAGAAAATAATGATGAAGATGTTAACTGGGATGAGATTGTTTTCTGTTAAGAATCCATAGACATATATACTGGATGATTGGATAAAGAAGGCCATGGTGGAGGAATGACATCAGTACCTGGGTGGAATAAGACCCACCCTGCCCAGAACCCCCTTCAGCAACAACACATGCTCTCTACCCGAGGACAAAAGTACCTTGTAGGAGCCTTGGGATCATGGTAGGAGATTGTGAGACACTGGTACAGTCCCAGATCATGGAAAGCCATTCTGAGAACAAAGGCAGCAGACCTGTGACTGTTACCCCTACTCCAGAACAGGAAACAGCTTCATTCCCGTGAGAGCTGACCCTGTGACACTCCTTTTGGGCTCAGTTCGGCCATCAGCACCCCTGGCCAAGGGCTCTGGGTGCAGCCTTGCTCAATGTGCTCCAAATGACAGGCACATAGACTTCAATTTAGTCCTGGCTGTGGACCCTGAACTGGCCAACTACTGGTGTCAGCCCTCCCAATCAGACTGTGAAAGCTGACAGTGCCCTGTCACTGGGCTTCTGTCCCAGTCTGTCCACAGTGTTGCTGGCAAAGGGACCCTGCAGAGGTAGCACTCTCTACACCTTGCATGGGGCTCCTGCCTCATCACAGCCAGTCTCTCCATCTGCCAGCAGCCCTGAGGGTCCAGGATCCAGAGAGACATACCCCTGTCTGTGCCCCTGGAGATCCTAAGGGCCCTGTGCCAATCCCAGGCTCCTCTCAGCAGCAGTCTGTGGGGTGGCTCCTGACATGGGGACCCAACAGGGGTTATACCTGTCAGAGGCCTCAGAGAGCCTGAAAGGCCCAAGACTCTGCTCAGCAACCAGGTGGGAGACATGCCTGTGCCTCAGGAAATCTCAACACCCTCTTGCACAGAAAAGGAAATAATCAGCAAAAGGAAGTGGCAGCCTAAAATGGACAAAGGACCTGAAAAGACATTATTCCAAGGATGACATACAAGTGATCAACAGGTCATGAGAAGACACTCATGCCACTAATCATCTGAAAGATGCAAGTCAAAATCACATGAGATGTCACTTCACACCCCTTAAGAGGATGAACCTTAATGAGAGAAGAGGTGAAGAATGATAGAGAAAACTGAAGCAGGGAGGTCCTTCAGAAACTTAAAGGTAGGCCCTGGCTGGTGGCTCAGTGGATTGATGCTAGCTTGTGAACCCAAAGTTCACTGTTTCAATTCCCAGTCAGGGCACATAACCAGGTTGTAACCCAGGTCTTCAGCCATGTCCATAGCTTGAGGCAGGTGAAAGGCAACCATACATTGATGTTTCTTTCCCTTTTTTCCTCTCTCCCTTCCTGCTCCTCTTTCTAAAAATAATAAATAAGATCTTTAAAAAAAATTTAAAAACTTAAAGGTAGGGTTAAAGGTAGGGATAACATTGGTTACCGCAAACCCATTTCTGTGCATGTGTCTCAAAGAAATGCCTCACAGGTCTCAGAGATCTCTGTACCTCACATTCACTGCAGCTCTATTCACAAGACCTGAAAATATGGTAACAGTCCATCCATTGATGAATGGATAACAAAAACATAATATTTATGAATATATGTAAAATAGGATATATATAATTTATCTCCATATATACTAATACATAATGAAATATTATTATGTCATCATGAAAGAAAGCCATCCTGCCATCTATGACAACATAGATGGGCTGTGAAGACATCATGCTAATTGAAGGAAGTCAAATAGAGAAAGAAAAATACTGTATGATCTCATTCATATGTGGAATCTAAAAAGAGAAAAATAAATCCACCAAACTTATGGAATCAGAATCAGAATGGAATGTGTTTGCCATGCACTCTGGGGTGAGAGAAACAGAGAGATGTTGTATAGTGTACAAACCTCCAGTTGGGAGTAAGTTTGGGGAATCTAATATTCAGCATGGTGTCTATACTACACTAGATAACACACACACACACACACACACACACACACACACACGGTAATTATGTGAGGTGTTAACCAACCCCATAGCAGTGGTAACTTCACAATAGACACATGTATCAAAATAATACATCATACACCATAGACTTACTCTATGTTATATGTATATTATCTCCCAGTAAAGCTGAGAAGGATGGGAGAAGTAATTTTAGAAAAGCACTGATATTCAGTTCAGTCTGAGGTTCCCAGCTTAGATTAGTGAGTGCTGGTGAGATAGGCTAGGGATCCCAACTTGGGGTTTAGACCCTTTATTCTCAGGGAGACCCCTCCCCCCACCACTGAAATATTCGCCTGGAACTTCTGAAGGCACCTGCGTGAGCCCAGCCATACCTCTTGTGCCTCCTTTGCACTCCCTACCAGTCACCTTGCAGTGAAGTGGTTCCTTACATCTGTCCCTAGTTACAAGGCTTCTCTCCAGCTCATGCTCAGTTGGTTATTCTGATGAACCACTTTTTGAGGACCTGGTACTTTGATCTGCCTTTTGAGGTGTATTTCCAAGTTCTCTACTAGGTGTCATTTCCTTTATGTCAGAATATTCTATCACAGTGGGCTGACACTTCTCCACCCAAGGTAGTTTCCTCATGCAGCATGAGACTCGTAGCCAACTCTTACCTTAGAGAGAGTTTGTCCTCACTGTTCAGGACTACATTGTATCTCTCACCAGCATTACATGTTCAAAGAGTGAAAAGTGTAGGGGTCCCTTTGGGTTTGACAGTTTTTTATGAGCACATTACAGGAGCAGAGAACCTCAGTTGGAGTTCATAGGACATCTCCAAGGCTTCTCAGTATATTTATTTTCTCTTGCCCACAGTACTTCGCAGTAGGTAAGAATGAGCTCTCTGTGGTGAGGGTAACTGCATTTTCACCCCATGCTTTTATCACAGACAGAAGGGAGAAAGCTGGGACCACCTGGAATCACTTTCTGCCCTGTTGAGCTAGTTTGCTGTCCACTCTAAAGATTTTTCAAGGACTTTCCCATGAGTCTTCAGGAGGTATTTCTGGATTGTGTCAGCCCACTTGCTTTCTCAACTGCAGCTTTTTAAAAGCTAAAAATGGCTAGAAGACCCCACCATTCCCCTTCCCTGTTTTCCTTAAAACACCACCTTGTGTTGTTTCATTTCTGGAGGCTGCCTGCTAACCCTACGCCTGTTGAAACCTTAAATACCAACTTCACTCAGTGTCTCACAGGTGGCTGACTCACTGTGTGGAAATATTGAGACTTGGATGTTCTTTCACTTCAGATGAAATTTCTTTGAAAAATTAGTTTAAGTGGTTCACCAGGGATTTTGTTTGTTTGTTACAAACCACATAAACACATTCCTCCAATGTGCAGGCCTGTCAGCATATTTAAATTTTTTTCTTGCACATTTAAATGAAATCACTTGTTTTTAATAAAGTGAAGCTTGGCTTCATCCCACATGTCACTATGGCACCCCCTGCACCTCAGACTAAATGCCTTATGCAAAGCAGTCCACAAAAGCACACATGCCCTGGCTGGTGGCACAGTGGACAAGGTGCCAGCCTGCAAACCCAAAGGTCGCTGGTTCGATTCCCAGCCAGGGCAACATAATCAGGTTGCAAGCCAGGTCTCCATCAGGTCTGTAGCTGGAGGCAGGTGAAAGGCAACCATACATTGATGTTTCTCTCCCTCTCTGCCTCCTGCCTCTCTCCCTTTCTCTCTCTGAAAAATAATAAAATCTTTATTAAAAAAATAAAAAATATTAAAACTACCACTAATAGTTATTATTAAAAAAAAAAAAAAAAAAGCACACATGGCCCTGGCTGGTGTGGCTCAGTGAGTTGAGTGCTGGCCTGTGAATCAAAGGGTCACTGGTTCAATTCCCAGTCAGGGTGCATGCCTGTGCTGCAGGCCAGGCACCCAGTTGGAAGCACAAGACAAGCAACCACACAGTGATGTTTCTCTCCTTCTCCCTCTCTTACCCTCTCTCTAAAAATAAATAAAATCTTCAAACAAACAAACAAAAAAGCACACGTGATTGCTCTGAAGATGAGAGAACCCAGAGAATAACCAACAGAACACCAATTGGAGAGAAGTCTTATTACCAAGGACAGAACAGAAGAGCGGATTCATCACAACATGACTGATAGGAAATGTGAAGATGTGGGAGGGCTGGCAGCAGCTGAAGGGACAGAAAAACATCTCAGCAGCAGGGGGCTCCACCTGAGAAGGGTGGGATCTAAACCCCCAACTGGGTTTCCCAGCCTACAGCAACAAAGCCTAGAGTAAAACAGCACCCAGCTGTGAGAAGCAAAAAGCTGCTAGGTTTAGCCACTTGACAAAAGACAGAATTCTTAAAGGGACCACCCACAAAAACACAGAGGCACCCACCTTCCCTGGGCTCCAGCAGAGAAAGGACAGAGTGGACTAGAGACACTTAAGGAGGGTTTGGGGCAGTGGCTTTAGGGGGAGAGTTGAGGGAGCAGCTCTTAAGTTCTGTGCTGACCCATCCCCCATACAGCCTGCAGACCACTCTTCTCCAAAGGGCAGGAGCCTGAGGGGAAGCCACAGCCCCACCCATAGGAATTAATCCACCCCATCCTGCAGTGCCTAAGCCTGACCTCAGATCACAGGTTGATTGGATTAACAACTGAATTCATCTGCCCCACCAAGAGGTGCCTAAAACTGACCACTGATCACAGACTGATTGTATTAATAACTAAAGGAGACAGACAAAGACAGTGGATCTCTGGTAGTCTCCTACTTACTGACTAGGCCCAGACTGGGTCACGAGATGACATCACCAAGCACAGATCCAGGAAGTAAAAAAAGTGCACCTCTACACCACAGAAGGTCACAGCATTGAGACAGTAAGTCGAAGCAGACCAATCCAAAAAAACAGAAACAAAAAAGAGTCACCTAAAATGGGGAGACAAAGAAATAAACTCTCAGCAAGTGGAAAGGAAGAATCCCCAGGAAGAGTTCAAAATGAAAGAGAGGCAAGCCCCCTATCAGACATAGAATTCAAAACAATAATGATAGAAAAGCTCAATGAGCTCAGGTCAAAGAAAACTACAAAAAACTCCAGGGGAACAATGAAGAACTCCAGGAAAGCTACAAGGAACTTACTGAGAACTACACCAGCATTAAAAAAGACATAGAAACCACCAATAAGAGCCAGGAGGAAATGAAGAATACAATTTCTGAATTGAAGAACACAGTAGAAGGAATCAAAAGCAGGCTAGAGAAGGCAGAGGATTGGACCAATGAGCTGGAGGTCAACGTACAAACAAATTCCCAAGCAGTGCAAAAAAGAAAGAAAGAAAAAAGACTGAAAAAGAATGAAGAGGTTTTAAGAGAGCTACAGGACAACATGAAACATAATAACATCCTTATCGTAGGGATACCAGAAGGAGAAGAGGGGGAATAAGGGATAGAAAACCTGTTTGAAAAAGTAATGACAGAAAACTTCCCTAACTTGAGGAGAGAAAATGTTATGCAAACTCAGGAAGCACAGAGGGTCCCAAGGAAGATCAACCCAAACAGGCCCACTGCAAGACACATCATCATGAAAATGGCAAATCTCAAAGACAAGGAGAGAATCCTAAAAGCATCAAGAGAGAAACAGCTAATAACATACAAGGGGGCTCCCATAAGGTTATTGGCTGATTTTTCAACAGAAACAACAAGCCAGAAGGGAATGGCAAAAAATATTTCAAGCAATGAAAAACAAAGGCCTGCAACCAAGAATACTCTACCCAGCAAGGCTGTCATTCAAAATGGAAGGTGAAATAACGAGTTTCCCAGACAAAGGAAGTCTAAAAGAATACATCTCCACCAAACCAGCATTGCAAGAGATGCTGAAGGGTCTGCTTTAAGAAGATGAAGAAACAGAGAGACAGATAGAAACACAGGTACAAAGGTAAATGGATTAAATGCACCAATGAAAAGACATGGGGCAGCTGAATGGATAAGAACCAACTTTAACTTATGAATGCTTTAAAGTGATCTTGTTACTATACCCGAAGAACCCTGCAACACCAATTCCTAAGAACCTATGTATCCCTATGTTCATAGCAGCACTGTTTACAATAGCCAAGTGCTGGAAACAGCCTAAGTGACCATCAGTGGATAATTGGATCAAAAAAAGTTGGTATATTTACACAATGGAATACTACACAGAAGAACAAAGAAAGAATTCCTACCCTTTGCAACAACCTGTATGGAACGGGAAAGTATTATGCTTAGTGAAATAAGCCAGTCAATGAAAGACAAGTACCATATGATCTCACCCATTACAGAACAGTAATGAACAAAACAAACAAACATGCAAAACAGAACCAGATACATGAATACAATGAATATACCTTCAGTGGGCAAGGGGGAGAGGGGAGGAGGAGGCAAAGAAGGGGAGCAGTTTAGTCAAGGAACTAGTATGGAAGAAACATGGACATGGACAGCAAGTGGGATTGACTTTGTGGGGGAGTGGGTGGGTGGGAAATGAAACAGAGGGGAGTATAAAGGAGATGGATGTAATACAACAATTAAATTAAATTAAAAATAAATACTTTGGTGGGGGGAATGGGTGGGTGGGGAGGGGGACAGAGGGGAACAAAAAGGGGATGGATGTAATACAACAACAATAAAATTAAATTTAAATAAATAAATAAGATGAGAGAACCCAGGTTCAAGAACTATTTTCACATTATGCTTTTAAGCCACTGCTAATTTGCCAGTGTATTAAATACACAATTGTTTATTTAAAAGCATACAAACAAAAATATTGGGGATTTAATTTCTGTGCTCTGGTAAGAAATCTACACCAGTAAATGTACCAAATGTTTTTATGTGAACAATGTTTTCAACAATTTCTGTTTAGACCAATTAATCACATTATTTCAGTTCCTTCTTTCTTTTTCAATGAGTCTTGTATCATCACTCTGTAGTATTATAATTTATTTTGCTAAGGTTTTCTTTGAATGTCATGAATTCTGTTTGTGATCCAAGACAGATAAAATGTTGAATATTGTTATAAGTAGGAGAAAGTGTGCATAATGTAGCCACTGTGTTCTGTGTGAAAACAGTATTACATCTAAGTGTTGCACAGACAGCTATTTATTACTTTATAAGCAACAAATTTAAAAATAATATTTAAAATGTTATAGCATTATTAAGAGCAGGCAGTACATACTTTTCATGATGTGACTATGTGACTATCAGTCCCAATAAATACATTATTGTCCCCAGACTCACAGCTCATTAGAGAAATTCTGCTAGTTTGTAAACAACCATGTTAGCCATCAAGCTTTAAGGTCAAGTTTGCTCTGTGGAATTTTAATCAGAAATGGCTCACATTCCAAATACCCCAAATGATAGGTATGAAAAAATAATATGAATTTGGAGATTTGGAACAGTGGGAAATTTTTCTTTTGTTGACTCCTTTAAAAAAAGAAAGAAAGAAAGAAAAGAGTTCTTTAAAAAGATTGTAAGAATCAAATTTACTTAAAACTGTCTATGTCATTTACAATAACTTCCATCTGTAATAGCTTATCCTTAGTTTCATGGGAAAAGACAGGAAGCCAAAATGATTGGCCAATTAGGACTTTTTCCATAAGAAATAATAAATATGGGGCCCTGGCCAGTGACTCAGTGGATAAACCGCTGGCCTGTGAACCCAAAGGTTGCTGGTTTGGTTCCCATCCAGGGCACATAACCAGGTTGCAAGCCAGGTCTCCAGCCAGGTCTGTAGCTGGAGGCAGGTGAAAGACAACCATACATTGATATCTCTCCTTCTCTGCCTCTCTCCCATCCCCTCTCTCTAAAAATAATAAATAAAATCTCTCAAAAAAAAAAGAAGTAATAAATATGTATTATTAGCAACTATAAAAACAAAGGCAAAACAAGGAATGGTTTATTAAAATATCTATTTTTGATGTCAGGTTACTAAAGTCAGTGAAAATAATACAATTAAATTTGTTTTTTAGGCTACAGGGGCATTTTTATGATGTCAGGTTGTGACATACTCTTTAAGGGACTAATTTTGAAAATATTCTCTAATATAACAAAAAGCAATCTGATGTTAAGTTTTGTGAACTCTTCTAAGTAGATATTCTCCAGTGTTCCCTAGAGCAGTGGTGTCTTCTAGTCTCCTTGATTGAGAAACACAAGAAAAGATGCATTTTACATCATGGGGCAGCATAGATGTGATGGTGCTTGTAAGTTTACACATAAATGGTGGTGGCACACAACACACACACACGCCATGACCTTACCAGGTTAAGCAAGCTTGCATATAATTATTACAAGCTATTTTATCTATTCTATTACTTTCACTAATAATAATACTATTTTCTCATTCTTCATTATTCCTTTTGGGTACCTAAACTTGGGCTGTTTAATGTGTGAGAAAACAGGCCTCACTAGTGGGGAGCACTCAGTAAACAATAAAGAATAAATGAATGATTGGTGTTTAAAATTTTTAGTGGCAGTCACTGTCCAACCCTACCTGTGTGCCATAGGCCATCCTGTCCCCTTGACTGGGACCTGTGCTTGTTTCCCAAACTCCCTGGGATTCATTCACACCCAGACTCTTGGGCTACTTCTGCAGAGAGATCTTACAAATTTATTTCACTATCAACTTTTTTTTTTTTTAAAGCACATGGCTACAGCCAGAAGAGTGCAAATTATGTTCAAACCACAGTTTTGCCTTGCATTATCTGTTCATCTCAGAGATTGCTTCCTCATTTATAACTCTATACCGCTAATCATTTACAATAACATCTAGATGAAATTACAGGGTGAATGCAAAGCACTCCATTTCAAAAGAAGTCAATAAATGTTAAATGGTGTTAATTCTGATGGCTGTCTTGCAATCTATGGCATTTCTTCTACAAAGAATTTTGTTCATGTTCTGCTGACTCTCTCCTGGCTTTAGCATGTCTTTCTCCTTTCTTTTTAGCTTTACTAACTTAACCCATTTAAGCCACTGTCATGAAGCCACTGACAGGAAGCATGTGCTGTGAGTACAATAATTTCTCTGTCAAATGGAAGATGGGAATTTTAACTTTATCAAGTCAAAACAACTTTTTTAACAATGCTCATTAAGACAGTAATCTTGATAAAGGGATCAAATGTTGGAAAATTTTTATTTCAGGTAACAGCCAATAAGCTTAGTACTTAATGTATATAAAAGCTGTTATTTTAGGAACTGGAGGAATGACCCACCTTGGCTCCAGGGTACAAAGATCTCCACCCAGGACACAAAGAAATAATGCTGCAGCTTTGATGTCAGTAACATTTTCCTGAATTTCAAACCCATTCTCTTTTTTCTCCTTATACAAAGGGCCTGTTTATAATAGAAGGTAAGTCAGTCAGTTAGGGTGCAAACCCGCTATCTTCTCAGGTCGTGGACCATCTGAATAAAGCACCATAAAGATTCAATTTGTCTCTGCTTATTGGGTCTGGTAGGTGACAGGCAGTACCAACACTGGCTTTTCCGGTTTTAATCTGAGTACATGGAGTTTTCTCAAAAGCTACATGAGTATGCCTCTATTAGATGCATTATATAAGTAGTCTTTGGTAGAAATACCCAAAGGGATCATAGCATGTTATAGTCATTCAACATTATTTCCTATGCTTCAAAACAGAAATTCCATGATTTTCATAATTAAAAAAAAATATATGTACTTAGTGAAAAAATAAAAGAAAAAGGGAATTTCTTGAACACTTACTCAAAGACAAGTTAGGCATTGCAGTATTGCCTCTAACAAATGCTGATAGTGTGTTCTCATTTTTAATTCTGCATTTGGGGGATGGTGACCTTCTACTTCCGACTCTGACAGAGTAGTTCATGTGATATCATCATACGGGACAATAATGAGCAAAACTAACAACAAGCAAAACAGAACCAAGTATATGAATATAAGGAATAGGCCTTCAGTGGTCAGGGGGAATGGGGTTGGGGGGAGGAGGGAGGCAGAGGCAAAGAAGGGGAGCAGCTTAGACAAGAACCTAGTATAAAGGAACCATGGACATGGACAACAGGTGGGATTGACTTTGGGGGGAATGGGTGGATGGGGAGGGGGACAGAGGGGAGCAAAAAGGAGATGGATGTAATACAACAACAATAAAATTAAAAAAAAAAAAAATGGAGGGACCAGAATGAGAATTAAGAACTTTAAAAAGTGTCTTCAAAGGCAGGAGAGAGTGACCTGGAAACATTTGTTCTCTGAGTGAATTCTGAGTGGAGCAAAGCAAAACAGGAGCCTTGCTAAAGTTGTTTATATGAACACTAATCTCTCTTTTTAAAAAATATTATTGAATTTATTGGGCTGACATTGACTAATAAAATTATATAGGTTTCAGGTGTACAATTCTACAATACATCACCTGTATACTGTGTTGTGTGTTCACCATCCCAAGTCAAGTCTCATTCCATCACCCTCTTCACCCTCTCCTACCTCCCCACCCCCTAACCCTGGGCAATCACCACACTGTTATCTGTATCTTTTATACAAGTTTGAATTGATACATCACTTCATAAATCCCATTGATGATAATAACTTAAAATTGATTACCTTTATGGAAAACACACATAATATGAGTTTAAAATCACTACAGGGAATTTTAATGATATCTACATCTATTCCAAAAGTAAGAAACTTTTCTTCCATATGCAAAGACTCCAAAGGCAAATCGTTTCTTTTAACTTCTGGTTGTCAATCATTTCTCACACCCTCTTAATTCTCCCAAGTAGCGTGAAATTCTATAGATTTTTAAAAATACATGTAAATATGAACAATATTTCCATTTCAATTCATTCTGAGACTGTAATAGCGCATTTTTCTGGGGACTTCATTGTCTGGCCCAAACTAGCACTTCCTCAAGATTGCTTTGCAACTGCTCATCAATGTCCCTTCACGGGAAATGACACAGGGTGAATGCCACAGGATGCGGTGCTATGTAAAAGGAACTCAGTGTTCTATCACTCAGGAGAGAAAGGGAATTTTAAAACATGTGCACTGAATAAGTGGAGGCATGCACTTCCAGAGATGACTTTCAGCATTTTGTATTGTGTCTTAGACACTACTGTAACTAGCAGTGATTCAGAAAGTGCTAATTTTTATGGATTGTGAAAAAATCAAGTGTTCTCTGTGAATACTGTTCTGTACTGCTGTTCTTAGGATAATTACACAAACAAAGCCCAGCTGCATTTACACTGGTGTTTTGCATTAAATTTGCTGGGAAAGAATTTTTAACATTTAGATTATGTAGATTTGTAGCACTGATACATAATAAGAACCTTTTATTGCTTTAGAATTTGTTCATCTTTAGAAGTAATGCCTTATTTCTTCCTTCCTTCTTTCCTTCCTTCCTTTCTTCCTTCCTCATTTTCTTTGTTCCTTTATTCTTTCCTTCCTTCCTCTCTTCCTTTAAAATAGAGTCTATTGTCAATGTAATAGGGAAATCACTCAAGTAGTCTTTCAGGAAAATACCATCCCTAATTTAATCACATATTAGGAAAAAGAAAATTGAATTGTGTCAGTTGGCTTAATGGATTCATTTCTTCAATATATTTCTTTTAAAAATGCTAGTGAATGAAGACATTTGGTTTCAGGAGTCAAATTTTTCATAACTACACGTGACAAACCTCTTCTGATATAATCCTTCCAACTTGTTTTTTATACAACTTAATTCAGTCTATTTCTTTAAATTTTCAATGTTTTGCAATAAAAACAGACGGGAAAATTTATAAGTAAAAGTTTCTGTAACAGGGATTTGTTAAATGTCTGATGTATTTTAGAAAGCAATTAACACAAAGAATTTGCTTTCCACCAGGAACCCAAATCACTTGGGTATATGATTTCGGATCGCAGCTTCTAGTTTGATTTTTAACTTAGTGATAAGAAGTGAGTAGCCTAAAAATTTCCTGATATTCATAGATATTAGAAGCCCTCATCATATATTGAAAGATCTTTTTCAAAATGCTTCAAACTATTTTACTACTAAAATCTGTATGTTACTATGTTATCATGCCCACAGGGTAGACTCAATATACATTTTTTTTTACAGTATTACAGACACACAGTATATCATTTGTAATAGCCAGTAGAGTATCTGGCTGTGTATAGTACAGGTAGAGATAGGTGCCTAGTCATTCACCACGGGTCATTTCACTTTTGGTGCAATTGACAGAATATATGAAAATAGTAAAGATGCCCAGTAGCATAATACATTTCAATGAACATTTTTGAAATACAAAAATACAATTTACTTTGGTAAGTAATAAAATACTAAATGTCAGTTTAAAATCTCAATGATCAGGCCCTGAAACATTTATTTACTGAAATGTTTGATAAGTATAATTTTGTTACATCTGGAATGCCAACATTTTGTTGCAGAAAAGTTTTGGCATTAACTCATTGGCAGTTTATAACTTTCACCTTTCTCTTTCCAAAAATGCAGGCAGCAGCCTCAAAAAATAGAACAAGAGATTTTTAGAGAATTCAGTTAATTAAAGGAAAAGCATAAATT
>PVIW01007362.1:48960-74068 GCA_004026585.1 Noctilio leporinus | reverse complement strand
GTCGGTCGGGAACGCCTCACCTACTGTCCCGCTGGCCTCCTCTGCCTCTGGGCTCTGCTCCCCTGTGTCCAGATGCTGTCCGTTCCAATCCCTAGGGTCCTGAAGACGTCTCACGCTCCTTATCCTGTCCTCTAGCTGCTTTGGTACTTGAGAACACCATCAGCACTGCTCTCTACTCTGTCGCCATCTTCCCTCTCCCTATTTTCTTTCTTTTTTCTTTCTTTTCTCCCTGATAAAGCCCACTGGTCCTGGCTCCACCTGAACCAAACAGACCATAAAGGGTGAACAGACACCTAAACCCTTTCTTTATTAATATTGATTTCTCTTTGTATTGTTACTTTCTCCATTTTTTTTTTTTTTTTTTCTGATAAAAGCCCTCAGGTCCAGGCTCCATCTGGACCAGTCAGGGATTATTAAGGGTGAACAGCCATCTAAACCCTTTCTTCTTATTATTATTGTCATTTTATTTCATTTTTTATTTTGTATTATTTTTGCTTTGTTTGGTTTGGTTTGGTTTTTGGTTTTTTTGGTTTGTTTGTTTTTGTTTACGATTTCGTTTTTTCTGCTAAAAGCCAACAGACACAGAATACAACGAGAGAGCCCAAATAAAGGACACAAAAAGAACAGCAAGTGGAGAAAATCTGGGAGATGGAAACATTGAACTCCACAAATCTCCTATCACAGAAGAGTGCTCAACAAAGGCAAGAAAGCAAAGCAGGTTAACTCAAGGAAACAACAAAAATAAATAAATAAATAAAAATCAAGTAAGAACAGACACACAAAATGGAAAACAAAAGAATCAGTCCATCACCACAAGGAAAGGAAGAATCCCCAGAAAGAACAAAAAATGAAACAGAGGCACCTGGAATATCAGATAAGGAATTTAAAAGAATGATGATAGAGAAGCTCAGTGAGCTCAGCCACATCAAAGAACACTATAAACAACTCCAGGAGAACTACAAAGAACTACAGGGAAATTACAAAGAACTCCAGGGAAGTTACAAGGAACTTACTGAGAACTAAAACAGCATGAAAAAGGACATGGTAACTATCAAAAAGTGCCAGGAGGAAATGAAGAATACAATTTCTGAATTGAAGAATACAGTAGAAGGAATCAACAGTAGGCTAGAGGAAGCAGAGGACCAGATCAGCGAGGTGGAGGATAATGTAGACAAATACTCCAAGACAGTACAAGAGAATAAAAAAAGGCCAAATATGACTGAAGAGGGGATAAGAGAGTTGCAGGACAACATGAAACATAACAACATCCATATCATAGGGATACCAGAAGGAGAAGAGAAACAAGGAAAGGAAAAACTGTTCAAAAAAGTCATGATAGAAAATTTCCTTAACATGATGAGTGAAAACATGAATCCAGTTCAGGAAGCACAGAGGGTCCCAATGAGGATCAACCCAAACAGACCAACACCAAGGCACATTATTATTAAAATGGCTAATTTCAAAGACAAACAGAATCCTAAAAACATCAAGAGAGAAAAGAGAAATACTATACAAAGGGGCTCCAATAAGGCTATCAAATGATTATTCAACAGAAACAATTCAAGCCAGAAGGGAATGGCAAAAAGTATTTCAACTAATGGTAAACAAGGGCCTGCAACCAAGAATACTCTACCCAGCAAGGCTCTCATTCAAGACAGAAGGAGAAATAAGGAGCTTCCCAGACAAAAAAGACTAAAAGAATACATCTCTACCAACCCAGCATTGCAAGAAATGCTAAAGGGTCTGCTCTAAAAATAAGTAAACAAATAAAATAAAGAAACAGAGAAAGCCAAAGAGGAATACAGACGCAAATGGAGAAAATGGCAATGAATAAGTATCAATCAATAATCACCTTAAATGTAAATGGATTAAATGCACCAATCAAAAGACATAGGGTAGCTGAATGGATAAGACAACATGACCCACATATATGCTGTCTTCAAGAGACACACCTGAGAACAAAAGATCGACACAGATTGAGAGCAAAGGGATGGAAAAATATATATCAAGCAAATGGACACACACAAAAAAGCAGGAGTAGCAATACTGATTTCAGATAAAATAGATTTTACAATGAAGGACATAAAAAGGGACAAAGATGGACATTTCATAATACTTAAGGGAACAATCCATCAAGAAGAAATAACTCTGATAAACATATACGCACCCAACATAGGAGCTCCCAAATATATGATGAAAATCTTGGAAGACTTTAACAAAGACATAGACACTTTGTGTACAACACTCTAATAGTAGGGGATTTTAATACCCCACTATCAACAATGGACAGATATTCCAAACAAAAAATCCTGAGATGTTGTGGTATTGAACAACACTCTAGAGGAAATGGACCTAACTGATGTATACAGAGTCTTTTACCCCAAGGAAGCAAAATACACATTCTTTTCAAATGCACATGGATCATTCTCCAAGATAGACCATGGTATGTCACAAGACAAGACTCCACAAATATAGGAAAATTGAAATCATACAAAATCTCTTCTCAGATCACAATGGCTTGAAACTAGAAACCAATCTCAAGGGAAACACCCCAAAATTCTTCAACTCATGGAGACTGAATAACATGCTTTTAAGCAATGAAGGGGTCAACAATGAGATCAAAGATGAAATCAAAAAGTTCCTGGAAACAAATGACAATGAACACACAACAGCCCAAAACCTATGGGATACAGCAAAGGCAGTTCTCAGGGGGAAATTTATAGCAATACAGGCCTTCCAAAAAAGGTCATAAGAAGTTTATAAAAACAACCTAACCACAAAGCTGCAAGAACTAGAGGAGCAACAGCAAACAAAGCCCAGAGCAAGTAGAAGGAAGGAACTCATCAAGATCAGAGCAGAGCTAAATAACTCAGACATTTAAACTACAATTCAAAGAATCGACAGGACCAGGAGCTGGTTCTTTGAAAAAATAAACAAAATTGACAAGCCCTTATCCAGACTCATCAAGAAAAAGAGAGAGAGGACCCAAATGAACAGAATCAGAACTGAAAGAGGGGAAATCACAACTGATACCTCAGAAATACAAAAGATTGTATGAAATTACCACAAACAACTATATGTCAAAAAATATGACAACCTGAATGAAATGGACACATTTCTGGAAAGGGAAAATCTACCAAATTGAACCCAGAAGAAACAGAAAGCCTGCACAGGCCAATAACAACTAGTGAAATTAAAGAAGTAATCCAAAATCTCCCAAAGCACAAAAGCCCTGGTCCAGATGTCTACGCAGGTGAATTTTACCAAACATTTAAAGAAGAACTAACTCCTATCCTCCTCAAACTATACCAAAAAAATCAGGAAGAGGGAAGACTCCCTAACTCTTTCTATGAGGCCAATATTATTCTAATTCCAAAACCAGGGCAAGATACAACTAAAAAAGAAAGCTACAGGCCAATATCTCTGATGAACATAGATTCTAAAATTCTCAACAAAATATTGGCCAATCGGCTTCAGCACTATATTACAAAGATCATACACCATGATCAAGTGGGCTTCATCCCAGGGATGCAAGGATGGTACAACATTCGCAAATTAATATATGTAATACACCAAATCAACAAATTGAAAGATAAAAACCATATGATCATATCAATACATGCTGAAAAAGCATTTGATAAAGTGCAGCAACCATTTATGATAAAAACCCTCAGCAAAATAGAAATAGATGGAGCATACCTCAACATCATAAAGGCCATCTATGAGAAACCTGAAGCCAACATCATACTTAATGGACAAAAACTGAAAGCTTTCCCCCTACAATCAGGAATGAGACAAGTCTGTCCACTTTCTCCACTTCTATTCAACATTGTTTTGGAAATTCTAGCTATAGCCATCAGAGAAGAAAAAGGAATTAAAGGTATCCAAATTGGAAAGGAGGAAGTCAAACTGTCATTATTTGCAGATGATATGATAGTGTACATACAAAACCCGAATGGCTCCACCAAAAACTTACTTGACCTAATAAGCAAATTTAGCAAAATAGCTGGGTATAAAATCAATATCCAGAAATCAAAAGCATTTTTGTATACCAATAATGAAAAACAGAAATAGAAGCAAAAAACAAATCCCATTTACCATGGCAACAAGAAAAATAAAGTACCTAGGAATCAACTTAACTAAGGAGGTCAAAGACCTGTGCTCAGAAAACTACAGAACAATGAAGAAAGAAATCAAGGAAGACACAAATAAATGGAAGTATATACCATGTTCATGGATGGGAAGAATTAACATCATTAAAATGTCCATACTACCCAAAGCAATCTACAGATTCAATGCAATCCCAATTAAAATACCAATGACAGACTTCACAGAAATAGAAAAAATACTTCAAAAATTTATAGGGAGCCAAAAATGCCCACAAATAGCCACCACAATCTTGAGAAAGAAGAACAAGGTAGAAGGAATCACAATACCAGACTTCAAACAATACTACAAGGCTACTGTCATCAAAAGAGCATGGTACTGGCATAAGAATAGACATATAGATCAATGAAACAGAATAGAGAGCCCAGGACTCTATGGTCAACTAATATTTGACAAAGGGGGAAGGAACATCAAATGGAGTAAAAACAGTCTCTTCAACAAATGGTGTTGGGAGAACTGGACAGCAACATGCAAAAAAAATAAAACTAAACCACCAACGTACATCATACAGCAATATAAACTCAAATGGATAAAGGATTTAATCATAAGCAGTGCCACCATAAAGGTCCTGGAGAAAAATATAGGCAGTAAACTTTTGGATATCCTACGCAAAAATATGTTTACTGATACTTCACCAAGGGCAAGGGAAATAAAAGAACAAATTAACAAATGGGACTATATCAAATTGAAATATTTCTGTTCAGCTAAAGAAAATATCAGCAAAATTCAAAGGGAACCAACTGTATGGAAAAACATAATTGCCAATGATACCTCAGACAAGGGTCTGATCTCCAAAATATATAAAGAACTAGTGCAACTCAAAACCAAGGAGACAGACAGCCCAATTACAAAATGGGCAAAGGACCTGAACAGACAACTCACTGAAGAACATATACAAAGGGCCCAGAGGCATATGAAAGAATGCTCAACATCACTAGTCATCAGAGAGATGCAAATGAAAACCACAGTAAGGTACCACCTCATACCTGTCTGAATGGCAAGCGTCAACAAATCAACAAACAACAAGTGTTGGCGAAGATGCGGGGCCAAGGAAATCCTCATACACTGTTGGTGGGAATGTAGGCTGGTGCAGCCACTATGGAAAACAGTATGGGGTTTCCTTAAAAAACTAAAAATGGAACTGCCTTTTGATCCAGCAATTCCACTACTTGGACTATACCCAAAGAATCCTGAAATACCAATTCATAAGAACCTATACACACCTATGTTCATAGCGGCACTATTTACAATAGCCAAGTGCTGGAAACAGCCTAAGTGCTCATCAGTGGATGATTGGATCAAAAAACTTTGGTACAGTTACACAATGGAATTCTATACAGCAGAAAGAAAGAAGGAACTTGTACCCTTTGCAACAACATGGATGGAACTGGAGAGTATTATGCTTAGTGAAATAAGCCAGTCAGTGAGGGACAAATATCATATGATCTCACCCATTACGGGACAGTAATGAGCAAAATTAACAACAAGGAAAACAGAACCAAATATATGAATACAATGAATAGGCGTTCAGTGGTCAGGGTGAAAGGGCTTGGCTGGAGGGGGGAGGCAGAGGCAAGAAAGAGGAGCAGCTTAGACAAGAACCTAATATAAAGGAACCAAGGACATGGACAACAGTGGTATTGACTTTAGGGGGAATGGGTGTGTGGGGAGGGGGACAGAGGGGAGAAAATAGGGGATGGATGTAATACAACAACTATAAAATTAAAAAACTTTATAATTTTTTTTTTAAAAACCTCTTCATTCCTTTTTAGCATTTTTCAATCTGTTGTACTGTCTTGGAATATTTACCTAGGTTTTCCTCCAACTTTCTTATCTGATCCTTTGCTTTTTCTAGCATACTGTTGATTCCTTCTACTGTATTTTTCAACTTGGAAATTGTATTCTTCATTTCCTCACAGCTTTTATTGATAATTTCTATGTCCTTTTTAATGCTAGTGTAGTTTTCAGTTAGTTCCTTATAGCTTCCCTGGAATTCTTTGTAGTTCCCTTATAGTTGTTTGTAATTCCCCTACAGTTGTTTATAGTTTTTATTGACACCCTGAGGTCACTGAGCTTCTCTATAATCATTATTTTAAATTCCATATCTGAGTATTTGCTTGCCTCTATGTCATTTAGCAGTCTTTCTGGAAATTTGGAAATTTCTCCTTTCCTTTCAGTGATGGACTGCTTCTTTTTCTCCCCATTTTTAGGTTTCTGTTCTTATTTGCTTTAGCTTTTTTAGATTGGGCTTTTGTGAGTTCCTGATGCTATGGTGTGACCTTCTGTTGTGTAGAGTTGTGCTGTCTTTACTTCCTCGTTCATCTCTGTTGATGATGGATCATTCCCATTCCATAGCTTGGACCTAGTCAGCCTGTTGGAGCCAACCAGAGATCCATTGTCTTTGTTCCCTTCAGTTTTTTTTTGTTTGTTTGTTTGTATTTTACAAAGATTTTATTTCATTATTTTTAGAAAGAGGGAATAGAGAGAGGCAGAAAGGGAGAGAGACATTGATGTATGGTTGTATTTCACCTGCCTCCAGCCACAGACCTGACTGGAGACCTGGCTTGCAACCTGGTCATGTGCCCTGGCTGGGGAATCGAACCTGCAACCTTTGGGTTCACAAGCCGGAGCCTTATCCACTGTGCTACCAGCCAGGGTTGCCCTTCAGTTTTTAATCCAATTGATCTCTGTTCAGCTATTTGGTGTAGGTACCACTAGGCAGGACCAATTAGCTCTGTAGTAAACCAATCAATCTGTGATCAGTGGTCACCTTAGGTACCACTAGGCAGGACCAACTAAGTCAGTTGTGATCCAGTCAGACTGTGATCATCAACGAGGCTCAGTCACTCCTAAGCTGGGCAAATTGACTCAGTTGTAATCCTATCAATCTGTGGTTAACCTCCAGGCTCAGATGCAGCTTGATGGGACAGACAGATTCAGTTGTAAATCATAGAATCTGTGATCAGCCACCAAGCTCAGGTGCCACTGGGCTATACAGATTGATTCAGTCGCAATTTAATGAATCTGCAATCAGTGATCACCTTAGGTACTGCTGGGCAGGACCATTTAATTCAGATATAAACCAATGAATCTATGGTCAGCAGCCAGGTTCAGGCACCACTGAACAAGACAGATTGATTCTGTTGTAATACAATGAATCTGTGATCAACCACCAGACTCAGGTGCCACTGGTCTAGACAGATTGATTCAGTTGTAAATCCATGAATCTATGATCAGCCATCAGGCTCAGTTGCAGCTTGGCTGGACAGACAGGTTCCGTTGTGAATCAATGAATCTGTGATCAGCAACCAGACCCAGGTACCACTGGGCGAGACAGAGCAACTCAGCTGCAATCCAATGAATCCACAAACACCTGCCAGTCTCAGATGCTGCTGGGCAGGACAGACCAACTCAGGCATATATCCACCAGTCTGTGATCAGCCACCAGGCCCAGGTGCCACTGGGTAAGACAAACCAACTCAGCTGCAATCCAATGAAACCACGATCAGCTGCCAGGCTCATATGCCACTGGATAGGACAGGCTAACCCAGCAGTCACATGATGATGAAGCATCCTCTTCTGTTCTGTCTGTGGTTATAAGTCTTCTTTCCAGCTGATGTTCTGTTGTTTATTCCAGATGATATTTCTCCCAATTAAATTATAATTTCAGATTGGAACTGGGAGGAGATTGGTGTAGCTCCATTTAGTCCTCCACCATATTGATCCTCCCTTCCATATTAAAAGTCTTAAGGAGACATGATAGCTCTGCAAAATGTGATCCAAAATGGATCTTTTTTCAATGAAGAATATTATGGAAATAAAGAAAGAAAAAATTCAGATTCACCTAGAGAGAACCTACAGCAAAGCATGTCTCATGTGGGCTCCAGCATACAGTTTTGAGAAAGGACATTATCATCAATGCATCCCCTGGTGACATTGCTAAACCTTTTTTGGAATTGCTTCCAGATCTTCTGGCTCAATTTGAGGAGAGGCCCAGAAAATGCATTTATAAGGAGAAAATGGTTCTCATGCATGTCATCTGAGAGTCATACTTTCAAAATGCTGCTCTAAATGTTTAGAAAATAATTCTAAGCCAAATATTATTTGCTGTGATTTTCAGAGGCCTGCTTTGGAATAAAATGCTCTGGAGATCAAATACTATATTTGATTTTCCACCTAGGACTAATAGGAGCAATCGCTTCTACTCAGCTTGGAAAGCCCATTAGGAGAACATATCAACTAAGTATTTAGAAGATAAAGATGTGTTTATAACATGATTTAGGAAGCCTCCCTGTAGGGAGAGTTAAAATAACTCTATGCCAGAGAGAAAAGGGACTGTATCCCTCTGTGTACACATATGCATGAGCCACACAGACTACATTCATCTCACATTCTACTATCACAAGTATCTTTATGTTAACTATTTCACCATTTAGGGTAACAACCTAATTTGGAATAAAATCAAATCTACACACTGTCTGAAGCTTCTCTTTTCTCTGTACCTATACTAAATTTTATGGGTTTTTTTTTCTTTGTCTGATTTATTTGTTTATTTTTGCTCATTTGCCTGTTTTTAGTGATAATAGGGTGATCATCATGTCTAATAATGGACTTGAGTCATAGCCCCTGTCTCCAGGTCAGAGTCCAGAAGATCCTCCATAGGCTGTCCAAGATTTCTGAGGCCAACACTTTTACTTGCAAGTATCCAGATTCCTTCAGAATTTCCAGTCAAAATAAGTATGTACACAAAAAATAATTAATTAATGGTTCAAATTGTTAGCAACAGTAATATATACAATATATTGTATACATTGTGCCTAACTAACAATTTTTGACCACATCAGCCTGATAGATGCTGATGTTTAACCCTGAGGTCAAAAGGAATTAAAGGTGGAGAAACATTTACTCCAGAAGAAAAGCAAAGATAAAGCATGTGTATGTTCTATTTTCATCCTACAACTAGGGGTGCCTTTAGTTATCAACTTTTAAGTCATGGCAAAATTACTTCATTTAATATTTCATGCTTCCTTATATTCCTTCAATAAGAAAGTGTGGGGTTTTTTTAAGGGTTTTATTTATTATTTCCAGAAAGAAAGGGAGAGAGGCAGAAAGGAACAGAAACATCAATGTACTGTTGCCTTTCACCTGCCTCCAGCCAGGTCCATAGCTGGAGGCAGGTGAAAGTCAAACACACATTGATGTCTCTCTCCCTCTCTGCCTCTCTCCTTTCCCCTCTCTCTAAAAATAATAAATAAAATCTTTTTAAAAAATTATAGATTTGCAAGCACAAATAAATTAGCTTAAATAAAATGATTAAACTATAGAATGATACATTTTTGAGAAAATCAACAATATTCCCAATAACAATATTATTCAAAATCTTTGTATTTCTACTTGAGACTCCAACCCAAGTCTATATTCAGGTCTCTGAATGACTATTTACCTAGCAAATCAAGTATGATGGCAATTATAATTGAATCATAATACCAATCCCATGTTTGAGACTTCTACATGCCAGGCTCTGTTTTAAGGATTTCACTTATATTGACCATCATACAGTCCTATCTGCAATCCTACAAATTTACAGATGCAGCAGCTGAGACCAGAGCATCCACCAAATTTGCCACAACTCATCAAGATTATAAGCAACAAAACTAAAATCAGGGGGCCAACTCAGACAGGCGGTGCTTTGGCTGTTTATAGCCCCAGATCCCCATGTCCTCTGATGACTCAAGGCCATGCCTGCGCTAGATGGGCTGTAACATCTCAGCCCTAGACTTTCACAGAGAGAAGCAAGTTCAATATGCATGCCCTTTGCCAAGCTTTTTCCCAGTCCCAGAGTGGGTTAAACCTTAACAGAGATGTTTAAACATGTGGAGGAAATAGTAGGATCCATGCCTCCCCAGGAATATTGATATGGAGTCAAAAGAGCTAAAACAAATGATCTACAAATTAAAGGCCTAGTTCTTAATAAGTCCTTATCTTTACCACTTCAAATCCTATTGAAAAGTATACATTTTTTTTCTCAACTATAAGACAAATACCAATGTAATGGAAAGGCCCAATGGAGGGAAAATGGAAAGAAAGAAGAAACTACAATAAAAATAAAACCCCACCAAGACATGCAGAATGGAGATTAAACCCCAATCTCTCATAATCTAAAATGTAATATACAAAGAAATTATAATAAAATTAATTATATTTTAATTTTATTCTGTGGTAGTCTTTGAAACATGATTTCTTTAAACATTTAAGAGAATATTTTATCCTTGTGAATAGAGGATCATAACAATCAGCTCATGAAAGGCACTCAATATAGCAGAAAGACTGTGCTTAAATAAAGTTGTTCCATGAAGACTTAGCTGATGAAAATGCAAACTAAGTGAAATGAAGTGACATTCTCCAGTAAAGAGCAAAGCCATGTGCCTTCTTAATTTCCCACCCTATCTGAGGTTGTACATTTCTTCAGGGACAATAATGCCACTACCTTGGGACTAAAGGCTGCTCAGAGACCACACATAACTCTTATTAGCCCACACATTGTTATTGTTGTTGTTGTTGTTATTAGTAGTAGTAGTAGTAATAGTAGTAGTAGCAGTAGTATTGATATTACCCTTGTTCTCATCCTTTGCATTATTTATTAGTGGTCCTGATCTTGGAGAGAGTGAAGTGCTCTCTGGAAGTAATCTGTTTCCCCAGATTTCTGAGTGAATAAAGACTTCCTCTTCTCATACTATTTTTTTAATGCACACTGATTCATTATGGTGGCAACTTTATGATATGATATGATTCAACCTAACTGTTTTTACATGAAGAAGGAGGATGGTCACCAATATGCACTCATTTTCTCTTATCCTTCCATAAAGTTCCACCACATGAAGGAGACCTCTAAGGTGAATGAGGGGGAAGCAACCTTATAAATCAACAGGAGTTATGCCAGGAGAAAACAGCCATTCATTCCCTCAGGATTAAATCACCTCATCACAATAAAGT
The DNA here is from genome assembly GCA_004026585.1 of Noctilio leporinus. NCBI lineage: Eukaryota > Metazoa > Chordata > Mammalia > Chiroptera > Noctilionidae > Noctilio > Noctilio leporinus. The sequence continues at coordinate 62,908 of PVIW01007362.1, read as the reverse complement.
GGAGAAATTCCAGATTTCAATATCCACTAAGGCCAGGCAGATGACAAAACTATGGGCCTCAGACACATTAAGACCAGAGGACACTGCAAGGAAGAGATGCATTGATATGCCTCTTTAAATGAAGACTGAGTGTTTCTATACTTTCAGAATTTTCAAAAGAAGCAAGAATTTAAGATTTAAATATAAAATATTCCACTTTTAAAACTATTTTTATTTAATACATTGTGTGAGCCAACAAAACATAGTAGGACTGTCCATGAGCATTTACTGATTTGAAGGAACATTCAATCTAGCAGTTGACTTATAGTGACCCATGGATATGGAGGGAAATCAAGTACGTAACAGTCTTTTAGTGTTCTTGATATTTAAATCTCTCAATTTAATGAAATTACCTTAGAAGCCCTAAATGTATGTAGCTACTGAGAAAATAATAATACTCTTTTCTTTTTTCTGTAGGGTGGTGGTGATTGAGTCAAGGGCTTCACAGTTAGTTTTTCTGTGACTCACTTTCTCCAACTGTAGAACAATAGAAAGAACAATAATGTTATAAAGGTGAAAATGTGATAACATAAAATCCTGGAGGCAGAGAGAAGCCTCATGATAAATATTCAATAGATCTTAGTTCCCAGCTCCAGCCAAGTAGCTATGTGCCCTTGAGCACATCTCTTCACTTTTCTGGGATTTAAATGCACAAATGCTGATCTTGGATCATGTTATCTCCGTGGCCACCATTCTGGGAGCCTTGATGATGACCTTCTGTACTCTGGAAGTGCTTCCTTGTGAACATCTTGCTGTCTCTGTAACTGATAAGATGATTTTACTAACATAGTTACCTCAGGATTGAGACTTGGCAAAGAAGTCATTAGTAATTTAATTGTGTTTAAAGAGAAAATATAAAGCTCTTCAGATCTTCCACAATGCTTTCCAAAAGACAAAAGATTATCACTTAAGTTTTGACACGATTATAGTATTTAAGGTGAAATGTGCACTGCTCTATAGTCCTTCCTGAAAAATTGTAGTGTTTCTAGCCAAACTGGAGGCTGGTAATTGATTTACATAGAGCTTGCTAGGGAAGCACTAATGGACAGGATGAGTGAGGGAGGAATTAAACAGTAAAACATGAAGAATACAGGTATGTCTTTCAGCAAATAACCCAGATAAAGTATTCAGACATGCAGACAGGGGTTCAGAGTCTAGCTTTCTATTAGGACAGGGTATACTGCAGGGACCAGTGCAGGCACCAGCACAGGTGTGCCTGGGTAAAGACTCTGCATCATGCCTCCTCTAGTTTCTCCCATACTTTCTGCTACTGGTAGATATAAGTTCCCCTTTATTCATAGGATATTTCCAAGACCCCAGGAGATACTGAAACCATAGACGTTACCAAATTCTATGTATACTATGCTTTTTTTCCCAATGCGTACATATCTATGAGAAATTAAGTTAAAAAATTAGGCACAGTAAGAGATTAACAACAATAATTATAAAATAGGATAATTACAGCAGTAACTATAGTAAAAGGTATATGAATGTGGTCTCTTTCTCATTCTCAAAATATTGTATACTGCACACACAGTGTAGATACACTGGATAAAGTACAATTAGAATTTTCCTTATTCCAACAAATCTGGGTCACTATCTTCTTTAGTTGACAGCCAAGGTCACCCCACTTCATATGGTCAGTAAGTAATGGAGCTAAGGAAATAATGTCTTCCTAAACCCCAGGGGATGCCTGACAAAGCCTCTGACCAAGCAGGATCAGTAACATCATCTGTCATCATGAGATCATCTGGTTTGGGAGATGGAGTCAAGCCAGACACCAGGCACAGGATGTTCTGATGACCCAGCACAGCTCTCCCAACAAGGGAGCAAAGACCAGAGGGAAGGCAGCCAACAGCACAGGTAGGAGTTCTCAGTGTACCAAGCCAGGCATCTTTGGTGCCACTAGTTGTCACTAACCCATTGCCTTGGATCATCTACAGCACCAGTTTTTAAAACTCTTAGGGAAATATATATGGAGCCCATTTGGGAAGAAATTTTAGCATAATAGGTTGTATGTGTGTGGGGATATGAGACAGGGAAACTCAAAATGTACAAACTGTAAACATTCTAATCACTGAGGACTTTGGAGGCCCTCAAATTGCACCAAGGAGATAACTGACAACTATCTACACTAAGGACCAGCTTAGTCCAGGAAAAAAATATTTTTCCACAGAATGAGGTGCTGACCATATGACTGACTTACACCTTACATGTAATAATGCAGCTTTTGGAAGAACTGAAAAGAGGCTTCTGCTATGGAGGTGCTTTTCAACAGGAACACCAACCAGCTATACTGTGAGCAATATGCCAGGGCACAGAGTGATGAGTTGAGTTAGTTTTTCTTTAAGTTTCTATAGAACTTTACTGTTTCTTCAATGACCTTAATGTATGGCATAGGACTTCATAGGAAATACAGTGTTTCCTTATTTCAAGTGTTACAAATATTAGAAATTGAAACTTACATTGATTTCAATGAGAAATTCAAGTTGATTGTTACATTCTTCACCATATTTCATTATTTGCATTGAGAACTTCATAAATATCACAGAAAATCTTACTTTGTTTCTTAGTCCTGTGTCTGCTTCCTTTGACACTAGATACTCCAGTGTTTCTTATAGCACTTCCTGACACATGCCCAAACCGTAACAGAACTAGCACAGTTTTAACTAGAAGAATCTCTGAAGAAATGGAATTGGTAAGTTTCTATAGAACTTTACTGTTTTTTCAGTGATCTCAATGTTATGGCATAGGAATTCATAGGAAATACATTTACACAATGGAATACTACACAGCAGAAAGAAAGAAGGAACTCCTAACCTTTGCAACAACATGGATGGAACCAGAAAGAATTATGCTTAGTGACATAAGCCAGTCAGTGAAGGAGAAATACCATATGATCTCACCCATTACAGGACAATGATGAACAAAACTAACAACAAGCAAAACAGAACCAAATATATGAATACAGTGAATAGGCCTTCAGTGGTCAGGGGGAAGGAGGTGGGGTGCAGGGAAGAGGAAGGAAGAGGCAAGGAAGGAGAGCAGTTTAGAGAAGAACCTAGTATAAAAGAACCATGGACATGGACAACAGGTGGGATTGACTTTGGGGGGGAATGGGTGGGTGGGGAGGGGGACAGAGGGGAGCAAAAAGGGGATGAATGTAATACAATGACAATAAAATTAAATTAAAAATAAAAAAGAAAGTCCTATAAGAAACACTAGAGTATCTAGTATAAAAGGAAGCAGACACAGTGCTAAGAAACAAAGTAAGAATTTCTATCATATGTATGAAGATTCTCAATGCAAATAATGCAATCTGTTAAAGAATGTAGGAATCAGCTTGAATTTCTCATTGAAATCAATGTAAGGTTCAGGTTCTCATATTTGTAACACTTGAAATAAGGAAACACTGTATTTCCTATGTAGTCCTATGCCATAACATTGAGATCATTGAAGAAACAGTAAAGCTCTATAGAAACTTACCAATTCCATTTCTCCAGTGATTCTACTAGTTAGAACTGTTCTAGTCCTGCTACAGTTTGGGCATGTGTCAGGAAGTGCTATAAGAAACACTGGAATATATAGTATAAAAGGAAGCAGACATAGGACTAAGAAATAAAGTAAGAGTTTCTGTGATATGTATGAAGATTCTCAATGCAAATAATGAAATATGGTGTAGAATGTAAGAATCAGCTTTAATTTCTCTTTGAAATCAATGTAAATTTGTTTCTCAGATTTTTTTTAAATTTAAAAAAATTTTTAATTCATTATTTTTAGAGAGGGGACCTGGCTGGAGACCTGGCTTGCAACCTGGTTATGTGCCCTGGCTGGGGAATAGAACCAGTGACCTTTGGGTTTGCAGGCTGGCATCTTTCCACTGACCCACAGCCAAGGCATCAGTTGTTTCTAATGCTATGTTTTTTATCTTTATGCCTCCTTTACTTCAGATGCATAATCTACATGACCAAACACAAAGCTGCACTACTGAGTGACTCCGCTCATTTGAGACATCTTATGAGGCACTCAATAGTACCACTGGTTATAAGGAATGTGGATGATCTATTTCTGGGGAAAACTCTGCGAAGGAGGGCAGTCACCCAATTGTATCAATTATTTTCTGGGTAACAGGCCTGTCAGCAGCCATGAATATGGATGGCTGCCTCTAAAGGTCTCCCACTGTCAGCAGTTGCTTATTGATAAAGAGGTGATTTTGGAGAGAGGAGTTTGATGAGTTCCATAATAAATGTGACTCTGAGGAGGGGAGCTGCTCTATAACCACAAGTTCCTGGAGGGTTTTTATTGTTTGTCTTTCTTTTGTAACCTGGTGTTTCATACATATTGATGGATATGCAGATAAGGTCAAGGAACTTCGATAGTCTTCTACATGTTCTACCTGTCTCTATGGTATTTCAGGTAGCTAATGTAGCTTTCTACGCCACAATCAAATTAAGTAACCTAAGTAGTCATGAATTACTTCCATTACATGCACCATTTATTACCATTCACAACTCTCTTTGTAATGGCTACAGAATATATCCTTCTGTTTAAGATGAAAAAGCATGCCTGTGCACCTTACCAAAGAGGTGGTTTATTCCTTGTGTTTACATTTGTGAAAGGTTTCCTACCTTCTTGGTTCAAGCAGTGTTGAGTACTTATTTGCCTGGGGATCAATGTGTCACTTTGAAGAGGCAAAAGACAAGGGTTTGTTTGCAAAGCTTGCAAATCTCAAGTGGTGCTGTCTCCATGGCCTTAAACCACAGGGTCATGGGGTGGCCCAAAATATTCTCTTGCAGTCTGGTATATCCAGGGAAAAAAAAGAAAGGAACTAGAATGTATTGCCTACCCATAATGAACCAGGCACATCTGGTATGCTTTCACAGGTAATTTTCAAGAAGGAGTTAACTTCCAAGAGAAGTTAAATTTTTTTCAAAAGGTAACTAACAGAACTTTTAGGCACCAACCACATCAAGCACTTTCCACTGTTTTTTTTTTCATTTAACACTTATATAAACCTTAATAAATAACTATTCCATTCATTTCTATTCATGTTTTACAAATGAAGACTTTAAAGATTAGAGCGATATTCTTACTAATTCAGGTATGTGGAAGGGCTGGATTCAACTGCAAAAGCCTGATGATAGGAACCCAGGTTTCTCTACTGGGTCTCTACATTAGTTCAGGAAAGAGCCCAGTTCCCAGTTATGTGTGTCTGACCTAATCTTTGCAATTTATTACACTGTATCTCAGAATAAAGATAATGAAATTGTTTAGAAATTGAGATATTACTAATTTTTCCATGCAAGTTCCAGATACTGGATCTCAGGAGATTAAATTGACATGAAGGGCACATTCATATGGAGATTTCCACATGCATCGCTCCACCCCATTTCCCACTCACAAAGAGAGAGCACTCAACTTAGAAGAGATCAGAAAGAGGGGCATGACCCATCTAAACTCAAACAACCTACCAGTCACCACCTGTTGTTGCTAACCTTCCTTTCAGTCTAGAGTATGCCACAGTGCCATGGTCCTTCAGCCTAGGATGGAATCAAAATCATCTGTCTCTACAACTTAAAAATATACTCAGGGCTTTAGATAACTTTTTTCTGCATATTTTTGCATTATTTGAATCTTTCACAATAAAAAATGATATCAACTACTTTTTTGTAATGAACAAATGAGAAAGACAAATATCATATGATTTTACTCACATATAGAATCTAATGAACAATCTTAATTAACAGGCAAAATAGAGATAGGGTCATAAATAGCAGGATGACAGTTAAGGAGGGGAGGGATTGAAAAAAGACAAAAAGACTCATGGACATGGACAACAGTATGGTGATTGCAGAAAAGGGTATAAGAGGACTAAATGGTAATGAAAAAAAAATAAAAAATAAAAAAATTCTTAATGACCCTGGTGTGTGTGTGTGTGTGTGTGTGTGTGCATTTTTGTGTGTTTATGTGTGTGTGTGTATGTGTGTACGTGTGGTATGTAGTCCTAAGCTTCTCAATTTCCCCTGATGTGTGATCAGATTTGAGATCCGGCATTGAAACATCTAGCCTAGGATTTTACTGCTCAAAATTCTTACTCATTGGCTGTTGTAAGGCTTTCATTTAAAATTTTAAAATATCTACCCTAACAAGAGTGATCAAATAAAAATAAAATAGCTACAATAAAAGTAAGTGGAAGTGAGATTTAAAGCAAAGATCGAGCACACACAATCTTTGATGTTGGAAAGCCAGGATTTGGATCCTCACTCACATTTATTACTAGCTCAGTATTCTTGGAGAAGTAGTTAAATTTCTCTGATCTCCATTTTCCATATCCATGGAATGAAGATAACAATTTCTGTTCTGCAGGAGTGCATGTAGCATTTCTAATGTATACTTGATGTTAACAAATGGTAGCCATTATTATCATTAATTTTATTACTATAAAACTAATATTTTATTAGCATTGATGACCTTTCACTTCCAAGAAATGAGTGCAAAGAAAGAAAATAAATTATAAGAGCCTTTGAATGCCTAAAAAGTGGCACTTTACAAAGTATTTAGGTACAGGAAGTTCTGCAGGTCACGCCTTTTAAGCTATTTGACCCTTTTCCCTTTATGCTGAGAGTTCACAACGCAAGGTTCCAAGCTTCACCTGTAGCTGAATAATGCCAAGGACACAGGTAACACTTCAAAACACAATTTTTCTCCCCTCTCTTTTTTGAGGTACCACAAGAGACTAAAATCTACCACTCTCTGTGGCAATCTCTGTGGAAACAAAGCAACATCAACAATTGGAAGGTATTTATTTAACTTAACTGAGATTTTTTCATGATGTGTGGAATCAGATTGTATCAAATGAAAAGTGTGATGGGACCAAAGAAGGGAATAGAGAATTAGTCAGAAGGTTCCTTCTCCTCCATGTGGATTAACAGTGGGAGCTTGATTGTTAAAGTCACCTTGTTAGATCACAGCAAATGGAAGACATGCAGGAAGATCCTGACAAAGACAAGTTCAGAGGACATCACCCTGATGGATAATAATAGGTTCTTGGAGTACCTGTGGAAAGCCAGCATTAAGTAGCAACAGGAGGAAATATTAATGAAGGAATTACAAGGTAAATTGCAATATAAAAATGGATCCTTTAAAAAATGTAGAGCTTCTGTAAAATGGCATCAAATAAATTATTACAGAATAGAACAGTGAAGCTAATTTCATTTGCCATGGAGGAATCTAGCAGCCCAGCAGATTCTTTGTCTGTAGCTCATCGTCCAGAACAAAATGGTTCTCCCATTGTCCTTATCATGCTCCCAGGGTTTGCTGGGGGTATGGAAATTCAGTAAAGTTAAGTGCCTCACTCACTGTCCCCATGTAGGTATGAAAGAACCCAAGTAGAATTCTTGTCTTTTTATTTTATTTTATTTTATTTTTTATGTGTATAGATTGGCTCATCCTCCAGAATGGGGTTCATCTGAATATAGAAAGTTTCCATTTCAGTGCAGGTTGCCAAGAATAGATAGCCTCATTGCACAAGGGGCCAAGAAGAGAATGTTCATCTAGGTGTTAGCTATCAGCTCTCAGAAAGAAAGCTTGGCTATCAGAGGCCTGGTCAGGGTAGTGTCTCAAGTAAAGGAGAAACAGCCCAGCTCTATTCTTTTGATAGAGGGAGGGAATTGGAGTGAGGTACTCCGATATGTCATTTTTAATGACCTCTCATACCACATCTGTTGATCTGGTTCCCAGGTCCAAGAGGTCCTACATTGAGAAAACCCTGTAAGAGACTCAAAGCACACATCATTAAACCCCAGGGCCCAGCCAGGAAGATAGAGAGATCTGGAAGCCAAAGGTACAGCACTTACATGGCTTTCAAAGAAAAGTATGTTTATGCTAAACTCCTTTAATTGTTTTTCCAGGCTGCTGAAGCAAATATTGAAGTACAGATTAGACAACAGTGGTCATAGGTGGTTATACCCTTTCCATTGACTTTCATATTTTGTTTCCTAGAGGAAACAGGGAGTAGGGACTACTTGTTCTCTATTAGTCTTAAACTTGCTTAAATAATGATAGTTTTCTTTTAATCTCTAATATTTTTGATATCTTGGTCTTTCATTTTTTGAGGGTTTCATTTTTTGTTATCTTAATCCTAGAGGGGATAAAAGGTGAATGCCACCTTAGGAAGAAGTTGTGATACAGGCTAAGTCTCTGTTGGACAGCACAGAATAAGATGCAGTTCTTTAAACTCCAGGAGGAAATTTAAGAGTAGGGGGCAAAAAAGACTCTATATCCTCCCTCTCTCTACTCTACTATGTGACCAGATCTGAAGCCAAATCCTAGAAAAATTTGGGGAAAATACTGAAAAATGAAGCTTGTTTTGTGCTTCCCCAGAACATACTGAAAATTTCAAGAACCCTTAAGGAATCACCACAACCAACATGTCACCACTCTGGCAATGGGTAGGAAATGATGGTAACAAAGCCTGTCAGAAGAGAACAAATGTTATCCTCAATTTTCCCCAGAGACAAAGTTGGGATAGCAGAGATTCCTTAATGTCCCATGAACCTAGAGAAAGTTAACAATGGTAGATAGGGCACAGACCATGACTGACAAGTTTAAAAGGCAGCTAAGTAAATGCTGCAAGAATACATCTCAGAAACTGAAGCAGATCACCTGTGAGGGAGGGGAGAAGTATGGAATTCAAACTCAGGGAGACTACAAAGTGATGGTCAACCCCCTGTCTTAAGACCCTGAGCTAGCTAGTGGTCAGAAACTAGACTGCTACTACCAGAGACTAGACAAAGGAGGAAACCAACAACTAAAGTCAGCACTGAACCAAATGAGCTTTGTCAGGCCCTGTGCTGACAGATATCAGAGGATCTGATTTATCAGAGGATAAAATCACCACATCTCAAACCAGACATGTCTATTCTCACCCAGAGGGTAGAGCACCAGAAGCCAATTTTACATTTGCCCAGCCACACCACACTGGACACCCATGAAAAATACAGTGACAAGCAGATATGAAAGCTTATACATTGCTGATACTTCATAAATAAACTGGATAGGAACTTGATCTGTCTTAATTATAGGCTTAACAGAGGCCTGGATTATGTAAACAGATTAGACACTTACTTAAATGCACACAAAGCCAAGTTTAGCACTGCATATGTGCATATTGAAAATATTAGAAAAACACATTCTTAGATATTTTGTTAAAAATGTAAATAATTATGGATTAGAGAAAGGCTGGCCCCAAAGCTCAAATGACATTTGAAGAACTAATTGAATGCTGCCCTTTACTTCTGGAAGATACCTACTAGCTGCTTTAGATATGTTCCCCTCAGCAAGACAGAAATGGCAGAGGGAGGAAAGCATTTACTTGGCAATCCCAATCCTCCCAGCAGTGGCCTTAGGGAAAAAAACAAAAATAAAAACCAGTATTATTCCCAGGATAGTAAGTAGCTTTAAAAATTACCCAAGGAAACATGAGTAAATGGGAGAGTTTAAATTTGAACCTAGGTTCTTTCCTCTACATACTGCCACAATTGGGTACTAGATGCTGTGACAAAAGATCCCACTCACAAGCCATCTGGTTTTCATTTATTCACTGATTAATGTGGCTCTTCTCTGCAGAGGGCCCTGGAGATAAACAGCTTCTTCCTAAGAGAAGAGCACAAGATAACACAGTGAGGACTCAGCCATAATTTAGAAGACAGCAATTTTAGACCTATAACTGAATTGTACAATATATTGCTTGAAAACTATTGGATAAAATTAACTAACTGCTCATCTTTTATCAAAGCAGTGTTGTTTCTAATGAAGAGGTTTTATATATATATATAAATTAAAATGTGCTTAGCATAACTGACCATCAAAATGCATTAAAAATGTGCTTTGGAAAAGAAAGCAAAAATTACTTTTTCTGAGGGTCAAGCTACACATATTACTGCAAAATTACCCAAAAGATCAATGAGTCTTTCAACCCCCTTCTAGTTCCAACTAGCCTTATGTTTTATCATTCTGATCCCCAAAACTCCTCTAAGCCCCCAGAGGATAAAAGTGCATGACAAGGATAAAGTATATTGGTGGTGTGGAGGGTCCTCACTCTCCAACCATGTCCAGACAGTGTGATACCACCTTCCCCTGAGTGATTACTTGTAGTCACAGGAGCACCGCCTACCCAGAGTCCTCTGTGGACCCATACAGGGCTGTGAGAGGACAGTCTCTGTGCTATCTGTGGGGTTGGCAGAATTCATCCAAAAAGATGCTAATAAATACCCCACATTCTCTTTCCTCTGGCTAATACAGCCTAACCCTGGAGGAACAGAATAAGAATATTGTTTATAACAGCTTAAAAATATCCTTATAAATAACTTCTGAGGAAGTTGGTAAAAGCAAGTCTGAACAAATCACTGATATAACCATTGTACTAAGTAATTCAAGAAAAAAATATTTAATATCATTTCTAACTGTATGCACAATTTGTGATAAGAGCATAACAGTACCCTGCCACATTTAGCCAGGAGGAGGAGAAGGCCATAACCAGGAGCTGCCCTGGTCCCCTGGGGTACAGTTTGGAACTGTTCCCTGGGGCACTGCCACTGGCATGGCTTGGGGTCAGATAACACCTACACAGCCCAGTGATCTCTGCCTCAATATCTTCTTTGTAAATATAACATCTTCTTTGTAAATACAGAGATTTCTTCAAGAAATCTTCAGAAATATGTCAATAATCTTTCAACAGAGAAAGTTTTAGAGATTCAACTCTTTTGTTAACAAGATATTGTCCCACTAACAGGTTTTTCTAGTCAGGGGCCTCTTCTCCATCCAGGACAAAACCTCAGAAAGCTATCACAGAAAAACCTTACAACAAAATATCCTGTGCTATTTTCAGGAGTAGATTACATTAGGAATGCCATATTTCTGAGGTTGCACTGCCATGAAATACACAACTCAGAGTTTAGGGAACAAAACTTGAAGAAGAAGGGCATATGTTCTGCCTCCCAGATCTATGTCTGAGTGACCATGTCTCCTGAGGGAATGTGTGAGCATCTGAACCAGCAAAGTCAGGCATACCTGACCCACCTCTGTGTCCCCAGCACTTAGTAATATGCCTAATACATAGTAGGAACTAGAAAAAGGTAAGTGAATGAATGAATGGATATGCAACCTAAACTTTGTTTTTCCTATATACAACATGAATGCAAGAATACAGGTCCTACAGTTCCAAAATGTCCAGCAGACCGAGGTCGGTTCTGGGCAGTGGCGGCTCTACCCAGAGGGGTGTGTTTAACTAAAGCCAGCTCCAGGCTCCCTGGTGACTAGAAATATGAACAGTGAAGTGTGGGCAGCAAGGGCAAATGCTGGAGGGAACAAGGAATTGAACTCCTGCAGGGGAGGGACTATGTGAAAGACTCATTCCTGCAACAGGGAGAGAAAGCTCCTCACTGGGCCAGAGGCAGAGGAGAAGAGTCCTGCAGGGAGCAGGGGAGCAGGGAAGTGCACTGGCCGGGGCATCAAGAGAGCTGAAAACTGTGCTGCTGGGCCACCAGGGAAACAGCAGCTTGAAGCCGCTGCTAGGATGGAGGCCTAGCCCTGCGTACCCACACAGGCCCCCAGGCTCCCACAGAAACTCCAAACTGCCAGCTGGGAACTTGTAGCTGGGGCAACTAACCCGCCCATTGCTGGGGACGAAGGCCTCAGACACGCAGGGAGTGGGGCATCACAGAGGCAGCTTAAAGGACTCCTCATAAAGCTGGTCTGCTTGGATAATTGGCTCTCACCCAGGGGAGCTGGGCAGTGTTGGCATACCCTGGACACTGTTGGCAGACGGAGGCTGCCTCCCCCAGGAGCTACAGGGGCAGGGGCAGTCATCACAGGAACCACCAAGGTTGCAGGCTGCACTGCAGGGGTGCCAGGTGCCCATCACAGGCAGGAACCTCCACCAGGAGTTGGAGGGGGCACCCTGTGGGTACCAGAACACAAGCGGCCCTAAAACCCAGCTAGGCTAATGAAGGCCCAGCCTACTTGGGGGCTGACACTCAGAATCAGCCCTGACTGTGACAATCAGAAGCCCTGCCATTCCAAGACCAGCCAGACTGTAGACTGCAGAGACCTGACCAAGAAAAAGTGGCAGCCTCAGGAAATGGATTGCTGCTAATCTCAAGCACCTGAGTTATACCGAGAGCTACATGAGCTATTAATGCCCACATACCCTTTTCAAAAGTTACTTCCCAATATTTTTAATCATCCCCCATCTCAATCCACCTAAATACCACAGACCCTCCCCCTACTCTTGATTTAAAGTCTAATCACTCTCTGGCTACAATGCATTCCCAGTCCTCAATCTAAGTATTCCTCCCCTCCCCAGCCACCTAAGCCCTTTCTTTATTCTTTTCTTTCTTCCTTTTTCTTTTTTGTTTTCTTCCTTTTTATTTCTTTTCTTTTCTTTTCTTCCTGTTAAATCCCACAGGTCCTGGTTCCATCTGGACAAATCAGGGATCATAAAGGGTGAACAGACACCTAAACCCTTTCTTTACTAATATTGTTTTTTTTCTTTTTCTTGTTATTTTTTCCTTTTTTATTTTATTTTTTCTCTCTGATATAAGCCTAGAGGTCCTGGCTCCACATGGACCAATCAGGGATAATTAAGGGTGAACAGCCACCTAAACCATTTTTGATTATTATTATTATCTTTTTTTTCTTTTCTCTTTTTTCCTTTTTTTAAATATTTTTCTTTTCCTTTTTTCCTGCTAAAAGCCCACAGGTCCAGAATACAACCAGAGAGAGCAAATAAAGGCCAAACCAAGAACAACACGTGGAAACAATCTGGGAGACTGCAACATTGAACTCCACAAATCTCCTAACACAGAAGGGTGCTCAACTAAGGCAAGGAAACAAAGCAGAATAATCCAAGGAAAACACACACCAAAAAAATAACTAAATAAATAAAAAGCAAGCAACAACAGACACCCAAAATGGGGAAAAAAAAGAATCATTCCATCACCAAAAGGAAAGGAAGAATCCCCAGAAAGACCACCAAATGAAACAGAGGCACCCAAAATATCAGATAAGGAATTCAAAAGAATGATGATAGAGGAGCTTGATGAGCTCAGCCACATTAAAGAAAACTATAAAAAACTCAAGAGAACTACAAAGAACTCCAGGGAAGTTAGAAGGAACATACTGAGAGCTACACCAACATCAAAAAGGACATAGAAACTATCAATAAGTGCCAGAAGAAAATGAAGAATACAATTTCTGAATTGAAGAATACAGTAGAAGGAATCAACAGTATGCTAAAGGAAGCAGAGAACCAGATCAGCAAGTTGGAGGATAATGTAGACAAATACTCCAAGACAGTACAAGAAAATAAAAAAAGGCTGAACAAGATTAAAGAAGGTTTAAGAAAGCTACAGGACAACATGAAATGTAACATCTGTATCATATGGATACCAGAAGAAGAAAAACAAGGAATGGAAAAACCTGTTCAAAAAAGTCATGACAGAAAATTTCCCTAACATGAGGAGGGAAAACATTTATCAAGTCCAGGAAGCACAGAGGGTCCCAATGAAGATCAACCCAAACATACCAACACCAAGGCACATTATTATTAAAATGGCTAATTTCCAAGACAAAGAGAGAATCCTAAAAGCATCAAGAGAGAAACAATAAATAACACACACAGGGGCTCCAATAAGGCTATCAAATGATTATTCAACAGAAACAATTTAAGCCAGAAGGTAATGGCAAAAAGTATTTCAAGTCATGGTAAACAAAGACCAGCAACCAAAAATACTCTACCCCACAAGGCTCTCATTCAAGATAGAAGGAGAAATAAGCTGTTTCCCAGACCAAAAAAAAAAAAAAAAAAAAAAAAAAAAAAAAAAAAAAAAAAAAAAAAAAAAAAAAAAAA